>RXPK01000199.1:916514-1040576 GCA_004143645.1 Protaetia brevitarsis
GACCGTCACTGATTTTTTTAGTAATTTGGTGGATGTTTTTATTCAAAATCTCTGTAGCACACATCATATCTCAATAATATATATTTCAGCCTGATAGTGAGACATTACATATGCATGCGAGGTAAAAAATTACCGTACATTGCTATCGACATGTTAAAATGTGGTGGTAATCAAAAAGACATTTCTTGAAACGAATACTCAATTAGTCGTTAATGCAATATTCTTTAATTACGAAATCACTTTAAGCGGTTATTGAATGAACGAGTTAATTAACTTTTTTTTTTCAAAAATGCGGTTTTACAATTTGCACGATTCTGTGCACTTTAAATATTTGTCGAGATACAGCGATGCTTTTTAAATTAAAGTGATTAGTGAAAGATTAAAAGTGTTGTATAAAATTAGAAATTTAAAATAAAGCTCTTTTTCAGAAGTGTCTTCGATTGTTTCGTTGAAATATTTTCATTACCCCAGAACTTATGTTGACGTAAAAATAATAACTGTTGTTCGGGCTATGTACGTCAATACAACGTGAATTGTACCGTTTACAGTAAGTATAAGTACTTGATATTAGCATCCGGTAATGATCAAGTAGGCATTCAGTAATGGTATCAACTAATGCAAGTTTTTACACATGTGTTTTATATAAACACTGGCAATCACTGGTTGTCGAGTAGATAATGCTTCTAAACTCCATTACGGATATACATATAGGATGGACATCTCTATTAACTTTTATTATTGTTATCGTGTGGTACAAGTTCGATTTAAACACCATTCCGAGATTTTTCCCTCTCTCTGTTCGTTGCCACGCTGCGAAAGTGAGCTCCTTGGCTTTATCGCGCAATACCGATCCGCTGTTATTATGCATGTACACCTTTTCCTGCACTTGGAAGTTGATAGGGGCAATTCCTGTCACCACTTGCAGACCGTACGTGGACGCAGTCCTGAAGGCAGCAGCTACCCTCAACAACACCCTTCTGTGAGGTCTTTCAATAATATTCAAATACGCCATTTTGTGTAAAACATCATACGACACTGGCTCACCGTACAGCACAATCGAATGCACTACCCCGCCCAGCACCGCTATACTGCCTGGTCCACCTATGTTAGGCATAATCCGCGCAAGTGTCGACATTCTGGTTTCTGCTTTACAAGTAGCCCTTTGAACATGTTTCCCAAATGTCGCTGGCATACCCCATCTGGAAGTATAAGTACATGATCTCTTCGTCTCTTCGCTTTCAGTGCGATAGCTTCTGACATTGACACAATGAGTGCAAGATCATTTGCGTATCCTACCGTGCTAGCATTTCTCAACAATCTTAATTCCAGGACGTCATCATATAATAGATTCCATAATGTGGGTCCCAGAACTGTGCCTTGCGGAACTCCAACTTGAATCTCAATGCTGTAAACTTCACCTACTCCTCACCACAAATGAGGGTATGGAAATATATAAAAACAAACATATTTTAATGAATTCAGATTTAGGACCATTAAAATTCTTGTCTTTAAGGTTTATTAAGTAGTTGATTAGACGGAGTTAGGATTAGTGACTAATTAAGCATGACGGCAGTCAGCCATGACCGTGATCATTGTACCATGACCTTTTTTGGGTATAAATTAGGGTAGTTTTAGTGTAGTTATTTAGTTCAGTGTTTCTGCTGATGATGATAGCTTTGCTATCGAAACGTACGTCCAGTTTAGTGCAGTTTGTGGTGAGGGGTTTAGGTGAACTTTACAGCATTACCAGTACCACAGTTTAGAGTATTTTTGTTATTGAATCTCAATCTCTACCTTATTGGTTATTTGAAGGTAACGGGTTTTAAGGTAATCACTGATTAAATTGACCAGGTATCTGAGAATTCCCTTCTTTTCCATTTTTGCTGTTAGAATATTCCAATCAACAGAGTTGAAAGCATTCTGGACATCGATGGCGATCATAGTACACCACTTATCCACGCATTTCCGGGCAGTCCTCTTCACCCTGTCCACTGCATGTATACAGGAACTCCTTTTGATGAAACCATATTGATTATTGAACAAGTACTATTACTGGTAACTACCAAATCGCGCAGTCATAAGTCTAAGCAACATTAACATGTTGTATTAAATATTAATGGTATCAACATCTTTAAGGCCATTTTAAAGTTCGCAATTTTTCTTGCATGCAATGAAAATTGCGTACAATAAAAATTGCCCGTATGCGCCTTCAATGCATTTAGATCGGCTGAGTGCAATTTTACTTGCATTGTACATGCAATCCACGGAAAACAATATGCGCTATTTTTATTGCACGCAATAAAAAGATTGCGGCCTGTAAAGTGGCCTTCACACATTTTTTTTATAAACATTGCAATTCGAAAGAAATAAGAAAATTATTGAAAGTTGCATATACAAATAGTATTTTAGGTGTATTCTACATTCATGGAGGTGAAACAACCATAATTGCTGAATGAATTTGTTATTTAGCATTAGATAACAAAATACAAAAGAACATTAAATGAAACATGTTCAATTCAGCAATGCTTCAAAAGCCCCACTTACTAAACTAGTTATTAAACAACATAAGAAGTTCACTGTTCAAAGTTTTCGAAAACATTCAATATAGCTATATATAGTTATATGGCTTATATAGTTTCCAGGTTTCATATTTTTTCTTATCTTGCTTTATTTCTAATCTATTTAATAAACGAGTGAAAATAAACTCATTATGGTATCTATAATAATTATGCCTTGTTAGATATCTAGCAGCCAATATGAACTCTTAGAATGAATAATTGGAAAGCATTTTATAGATAAATGTCTGGTGTATAGAAGCCAATTACTGGAAAAATAGATGTCAATCTAGAAAAAAATATAAAGTAGTATTTTGTATGAAAAGACAATGTTACTTCTTTGAAACTAGGAATTGGGGTAACTTATACAATAAGTGCTAATATTTCAAAAAAAAATTCATTAGGAATAGGTATACTACACTCTACAATACGAATCGATGTAGAATTGTTATTAATTATTTTAGAACTTCCTATATGATGTGATTCAGAGATTATTGCTATAACACTGAATATCTACATCATTTTATTTGCATCGACATTAGTAAAACAACTGAATATCTGATACACCATAAAGTATTTAGTTTTATTCGAAAGAGTGCAAACGTAAAAAAATCAACAAAAGTGCAAATATCTCAAAATCAGTTGATATAGTTTAATACAAACCGGTTATAATTCTTATCTAATCCGCTTAAAATAAGTAAGTTAATATTAACATCCTGTATACCGAAAATGCTACCAAGTGGAAAATATTTTCCTTAAGTAGATCACAGTAGGCCATAATTGACTCTCCACGTTTTAAAGATCAAATTCGTACTAGAAGAAAAAAAAAATGCAATCTCTCAGTTCGGTGGACAGCTTGTATTCTTATGTATTTTATCTCAATGTCAAAATTAATATTTATATCAATCATTCTCTACCCTAGTATTTGTCATAAATATTTCATTTCTTATTTTACGATTAAATCAAGTTCCCGCTAAATGTATCATACTACAAAATGCATTTCAATTCCCGCACGGAACTGTTAAGGTACTCTTAAAAAATTAAAAAAAAGGTATATAAAAATTAAAAGTTTCGAATCGTGATGAAAGTTAAGTGTACACCGGTTTCAGGGGTATATTTAATTTCTCCTAAGATCGACACAAAAGATATTTTATGCTTTGAAATCAAAGAATCTTCAAATCCTTCATTTATTTTGTGTTCTTACTCTCGGTCCATCAATGCCTGATTTTTGTAAAAGATAAGCTAACTAATATTGCTTATTATTTATAACGATTTGGAAGTCCAGATGTTAATTCCGGAAATGGTTTCGACTGCTGCGCCATCTATCGTATACTGGCTGTAATATATCGCTTTGGTTGACTACTAATAGATGGCACCAACACACGTGCTCTTAAATAATTTTAATACCGAAAGTATAAATAGCATTGAGATATTAGTAGTATAGATAACAGCGAACATCTTATACTGACGGGAAGTAAAATATTTAACAATTTTGTATCAACACATAATGTAAGCATATACTACACGTAATGCATGCATATACATAGCTGCACACAAAAATTTTTCGGGAAAGATGTTATCTGTGCGATTGATATTACGAATTGGATAAAGTACTATATCAAAAATTATTACTTTTAATCAAATTTGCTACTACTATTAACTTTTTCAAAACTAATTACATTTTAAAATAAGTGTAAAAGGAAAAGTAATATAATTTGTCAGGAAAAAAGAATAAATTCAATTCACTTCTAACACCATAAGAATGTAAAGAAAACCATCTGAAATTAAACAAAAAGGCGAAAAGCAGTTAAGCTACACAACATAATAAAATACTTTATTTACAATGTTATCCCCTAATATTTAAAAATGAAAACTTCCAAAAGTGTAATTTTACATTTATTTTTTGTTGCATACTGGTAACATCCAGTTTATATAACTTTCTGAATTTTTAATTTCTAAAACCAAACTACTGAGATTGGAGTCTTTTAAACTCCTTAGTTTTCACATAAGAGGGCTAAACATTTTACTTTAGCTCATCACTTTTTGATATTAAAATCGCTAACTATATTTTGTTTAGCAACAAAAAACAGATGGAAGTAGGGTTAATATATGGATAATTATTTATCCTAATTTATTTATTATTTTTGTTTTATTTTACGAAAGAATCGTATCTGTTTCATTTACATTATGCGATCTTAAGTTACATTACGTATCCAGGGTATTTCAATTAATGCAAAATGGTGCAAAATCTGCATTTTTTATCGAATTATTTTACTATGTAATTTAATAATAAAAGACATTATGTATTTTGTCAAAGGTCTTAGTACATTACATCTTTCAGTAATTAATTGCCATGTTTAGTTGTATTAACGTCATAATTGGAAACTGGAAAAAGACTAAACCAAGCTAATTCAAGTTATATATTCATGGTAGTAGCACATTAGTGTTTAAAAATAATAAATAAATCTTATTAAAAAATTATTTAATGATTTTAACTATAACTTTATTGAAAAAATACCCATCACAAACTAAAATACATACAAATTATTTAGAAAATTGATTTATTTGTTTTTAAATTTAATTTATCTTTTTTTATTATATTTTTAAAATATAAGTTTTAAGTTATATTAATTCGTAAAAATAAACATGTGTACTACAGTTAATATTAAATTTTGCGTACAATCATTTCTCTTTAAATTTATGCGTCATTTTCTGTAATATTATGAATTGCAATTGCAATCTTACTTTCTACATATGTGTGTGAAATAGTTTTTTATGAATATTAAGTAAAAGCATATTTTTAACTATGTTGTAATACTTGAAAATAAAAATTTAAAGTATACCGGGTTGGCTAATAAGGAATGTTGTATAGATAATTATAAAATTGAAAAGTATATATTTGATAATTGTGAAATATCTTGACGATGTTAGTAGAGTTTTTGTTATTTCTAATTTGAATCATTTCTAATACTTGCTACACATTCTAATATTGCTTTGTAGTTTTTCTTCCATCAGTATGTCTTTTCAAAGTTAAACAATCCAATTTTACACATTAAAATTAATTTTAAAATTAAAACTAAGTGTATAGATAGACGTTAGTAAACCGTTCAAAATCTTATTTTATTAAATTTCACATTACATCTTTCGGTCCTTATGCATGGGCTATCTTCAGATCTACGTCACTATGTAATCTTAAACTTGATAAAATAAAATTTTGAACGGTTTACCAACGTTTAAAAATTTCACCGTTCTTTGGATTATTATTAGCACCTTGCTATTTCTCCAGGTAAACTGAACATAATATTATCTATGAGCAAAACCAGGAATTTATGCTTTCTCAGTTAAAGCTACCCACGATATATATTTAAAATAGTATATAAATATATAAATATATAAATAAGTTGTTATAAAAATCCTTGATCGTGTAAGCTACACAGATCTCAGAGTCATATTTGAATTAAGTATAGGTAGAAATGATGATTTCGGTATCCTTTACGTAAAATGAGATCACAAACTTTATTTTACTATTTTCAGTTGTGCAGTTGTAATACCGTTCAATAGCTTAAATGTCATCTCTTACATCCAGATGAGAAACATACCTACAAGATTTTTAACTCTACAACTAAAATTACTTTCTGTGAAGAAAATCTAATTTTTAGACCCTACCTTAGGCAAATAAAAAAAAATGTGCTAGGCTATAATTAAGTTATCCAATAAACAAAAACGCTGTGCATTGTTATATGAACTACTTAAGCTTGAATAAAGCCGCGTCCAGACCGAGATTCCCAACGCCAACGAATAACATTTAACCAATAAACATTTTTCTCTAAACTACCTACCAATTAAAACGTGTAAGATACTCTATTAGTAAATCATGCAGCGGCGGCTCGTGGCTTTTTGTGCGACGGAGGTTACTGTAATCTAGGTAACTCATCTCAGTCAATAAAGTATATTTATTATTGTACCGTTGTAAGTGTAGAATAAAAATTGAAAAAAAGAAATTCAAATAAAATATAATTCATTGTCTAGCAAGAACCACGTTAAAAATGTATGATCCGTAAACAGGTGATAAAAACTTACTTTAGTTACTAGTTTTTATTACCTTTTTACGCATCGCTTCATGCATTTTCTTACGTGGTTCTTGCTAGACAATAAATTATATTTTATTTCAATTTCTTTTTAATTTATACTCTTGGTAAACGTAATGGCAAACCAAAAATAAACACTAAAAAAAATAACAAACTCTTACCAAACTAACAATAAATATAATAGTAACTTCTCTCATAAAATTCTGCAATAAAGAAATAAATAGGTAATAAAATCTTAAAATAATCTCTTAATGAACGCAATTGTAAACCAAAAATACTACTTTGTACTAACAAAGTAATCAATTTACCCGCTGGTAAAATACGTTATTTTGCGTTAATGAATTAAGAGGACCATTTTCAATTGATATTAAGGATTTACTGCTTAATCGATTTTGATTTATAGTGTTGCGGCTGTACTTTTTAATTCTTTTTAGTGTTGAAAAACTTCTTTCTAATCAGCAGTTACCGGTATAGTGACCAAAATGCTTACAAGTTTGCTTAGTTTCGGTATACATTCATATAAATCGTTCTTATTGATAAAATTGAACATCTCGGTGGTGCTTTACGTTCTCCGAACATTTTTCTATTTGGATTTCATCAAAACAAGGGTACTGTTCGAAAATCTTCGAAATAATAAGCTTCGCAGCTTATTATTTCGTTCATTTTATCCATTTTCTGTTCATAACCTAACATAACTCACCTAAAAAACCTTCTTAAGTTATTAGTATTGGGAGTCACATGGGCAGTTGCGTGCCAACGTTTTACGACCGATAACGCACGATAATATGCTTATCTCATACGATCTCACTTAGGAGGCCAGCCTCTAACCATGCGTATTCACCGTATAAAATGCATATGCACTTACAGGAACGCATTGATTTCAGCGATAACATTAATCATCGGCACGGAGCCAAATTTGTGGCTAGCCTCCTCATGTGCGTACAGTAATATTTTGTGCATTATAGGAAATTTCTTTGTATTTGCAAATTAAGCGATGAATAAATATATTATTTATTGTATATTTTTTCTTCAAATGCTTTATTTTACCGTATAACCAGTGCTTAAACATTATTTTAATACATAATAAACTCTGCAGCCTCCCCTCAGGAGCCGCCACTGAAATTATGTAAACCTGACGAACCAAAGAATTTGAATGAGCAACGCATCCGTCTTACTTCCAAAATATGTAGTCTTGCATTTTAGCTCCATATGTACAAAGGAACCTCCAAAAAATGTAAATAACATTTTAGATTTAATACCAGCTTTAAATTAAGCAAAGTCTATTCCACAATTATAAGAAATTAGGATATTTTTTAATATTTATTAATTATTTAAGTATTTTACTTAAACAAAGCAGTTACATGGCTACCTTTATCTGTCACATTCTTGGAATATGCATGAAATAATCCTTATACCTATTTCTGTGAGTCAAACGGAAACTATTGTTCCTTTTTCAATAGCAATATTTGAGAAAAATAGTCAAACCAGCAGATTGTCTTTACTCGTATCATACATCAATGACGTTGCTTAAAACATTAAATAGACAGAGTGTATTTGATAATAGGCATTAGGGACGGCTATAATATTCTACGTTTAGTTTCTCACTAATAATAAACATGGGCAAAAGAAAGTAAGAAACACCAGTATTGTTATCGGTAGGGTATTGACAGAACAGTATCGATACTAAAAGTACTTGTTATCGCCACTAAAGTATCGACGTATCGTTCGTGTCTCTAGTTGCATCGTTGTCATTATACTATTGTTTTTAATTTTGCAATATACACATCAAAGAAGATCGATTGCAGGAGACTTTTCCGATAGCACTTAAATAAATACTATTCTCTTTGGTTAACAGTTAAGAAGATCGACAGAACACAAAATTATTAACTATTTTGAAAATATATTATGCCGGTATTTTAGAATCCAATTAAAGACCGGCAAACGCTCGCACAATATATTTTGAAAGTAGAATATAAATACGGTTAAAGAAAAAGCAGAAAGATTTGACGCAAAAATGTATATTAAAACTCTGAACAAATTAAATTAAAAGCAATTGAGCGATCTAGAGCGCTTTTTGTTGTGGAATAATATTCAATATACGTAAATAAGAATTTCTTTTTAACGCCAGAAATGATTAATTCGGGTGCAACGCACTGAAATTTGGAATATTAAAAACTGACCTCAACTAACGGATTTGACGATTTGACCTCTACATAAATTCTCAGTATATAAAGCATTTATAACTGTTGAAATTATTTATTTATTAAACGTACTGCTATGTACTGACTGAATTGAAAATGCAAAAATGAATATTAAAAGTGAAAAAGGAAATTAAAAGCTCAAATTAAAAAGAAAATTAGCTAGCTCAACGGAAAAGATTTTTAATGAAACAAAAGAACTATTAATCTCAGAGTTACCCTCGCGAATTAAAACTTGAATCTAACCACGACAAGTAAATATGAGTGAAACAAATCTGACTTTCTTAAATACTCCAAAAATTGAAAAGGTTTAATTTGAAATAAAAGAACAGAATTTTTAACCCAAAAACGTTAATTAACAATTAGAATTTATTATAAAAAAAGAAAAAAAAAGTTAATTACAATTTTGTAGAAAAAAAAAAAAACCGTGAACAGAGGGTTCTGGCCTAAATTTAAAAACTGCACGTGATTCTAACTTACAATAGGACAATGCTATTTCCTATACAAAGCAAAAGATTAATTAGTTCAGGAAGATAATTCTTTTTTTTTAAACAATCCACGTGGTTTCAAAATAAAACAAAATAAATTCGTGGAACACTAAAAAAAATGAAAACTAAAAGCAAGAACAAAGCTTCTATTCACCCAACCCGAGGTGATTGATAATTTAAAACAAAACAGCAAAATAGAAAACGGAAAAATTAATTCTTTAAAATATAATGAGTGAATTACAACTAAAATATCTTCCCGAACAATAATAATAATAATAATAATAATTATTATTATTATTATTATTATTATTATTATATATGTGCACACATCAATATAATAACAATTATTACAAAGCGAATTCCTTGATGGTCAGAATAAAAGACAATTAATACGAATTAAATTACGATATCAAAAGAATTAACAAAATGGCAGCAAAGATTCAAAAATACATGTACTCATGCTAGCGTCTACCAAGAAACTGCCTGACCAAACTCCACAACTGCGTACAACGCAGTCGTACAATTCACCGACAAAAACAAGTAGAAAAGGCGCTAACATTCATGAGCAAATAAAAGACATCTTAAAGAGTGAAGTTAATTTTAAGAAAAACTTAACACTAAATTAAATAAATTATACAATTAACTCTTTAACTAAATTTATACAAACTAAAATTATTATTATGAAAATTTCTCGATACAATGCATCAGCAGTTTTAAGCAAATCAAATATGCAACACAAAATACACTCGCGAAATGTGTGTTGCCGCAGCAGTACTTATCCCAATTTCTGAAAAATGACCCTACCATTGATGCATAACGATCTTGCGGCAGAAGAGTACCTTTGGTTATTACATCCATAACAAGCATAAGCTCCTAATTATCTTTTGATTTGTTTGTCTAGTTTATGTTTTAATGGTGGTCACTTCACGATGTTTTACTTCGCTTCACATGTTCCGTTCTTAGAACGTTAACTTGTCATTTAACATTACATTACTTGAAATTGCTGTGTATTTCCTTTTATTTCTCTTGACAATGTTATCAACTACTTTTGTGACAAAGTGTTTCCTAAATGTATAATATTGATAGTAATTTTCCACTATAAATTTCCTTTTAGTAGCTGCATAATTGTGCTGCCACTTTTCCTAGTGTATATTAGTTACCTGTAACCTCTCTGATTAATATCATCCTGACATAGATATACCTCAAAATACGACGTCTTTAACAACGATGACAAAAATTACTAGCTGGTTTGAAAATGCTTTACGTTCAAATACATTGTTAAACTAGTGCTGGAGCGGTTTCAAACTCGGATTGTTACTTTGCACGATTTCAAATACCTAGAAATATGATTTAAGGATGTTGCTAGACAAAAGACACCCATAAAGTAACAAATATGACATAATGAATTTGTTGGATTACCATTAGCAGTATTATAATTTGTTGTCTATTGCGCGTACCCTTGGTTTTTGTTTTGAATTTCTGTAAATGCATCAAAATAACAATAAAATTCAAAATTACGACTTCCAATTTTGTATTCAAGTATAATTTTCGATTACAAATAGGTTTTACTTATAAATATTTCGCCTAGAGTAATAAATAATGGCATTTCTTTATTTCTTAAGTTCTAGTGATCTGCTAATAGCCTGTATCTGATTTCGATGCCTTTCACGGTAAACTAATTTCTTTGTAAACTAAAATTTTTCATGTGTCCTAATACTTTGCGTAGTAAAATGAATAAAATGGTTTGTTTTTTCAAATTTTGTTAGTGAGTTTCCTTCTGTCTGTTTCTATAACAAAAATATGAAAATATGAATTGGATGATGTTCCATTACGAAAAATATAGTACCTAATCATACACTTGTATCAGATTTGAAAATGATTTTTTTGTTAATAATCCGAACAAAACACGGTTCGGGTTTTGAGGATAAAACTGTTTTGTTTACAGTCACTTCATAAGTTTTCGCAACGAACATTTTTGCATCGAAGTACGAGGAATGTATATTTATAAACACTCTTCATATCTCGGCTATGTTTTGCGTCTAAAACATGCTTTGGCTTGTTAATAAAAATAAGCAACAGGAGATGACTCCATTTTTCATTACTTTGAGTACCACCTTTATGTTGCGGTTAACTTGCACAGGTTGTTTGCATAAATTAAAAATAGCTATTACAACGTCTTTTATTTGTTTTCAAATTTATGTTCCTTAAGGTATGCGTGTAAAGGAAAGTCGTATGGTGTACATCCTACGTGTTAATAATAACTGCAATAAATGCAGTGCTAAGACAAGATACTCTTGTTATCAAACAAACGTCTTAAATTTAAATTTTATGTCGTTATGTATGCAATTTAAATAGTTTGATGTACTGGCTATAATAGTTTAACAATAATACGAAAAGCTAATTTCAAGCCTTATTATTCTCGATGAACTTGAAAAAAAGAAGCGGATATATTTTTATTAGTTGATGACAGGAATTTAGAAAAGTAAATGAAATACTGATATATTTGATATGACTCTCCTTTAGATCTTTATCCTATTTCTTTTATATTTCTTTGCCATTAACGATAAACTTCAATAAAAACTATTCCTTTGCTACCCCAGTTAACTTTCGCATAACGCGCATTATGCACTAGGAAACTATAAGAAATTACTCAAGGCAAGCCCTTGAATAAATCAGAAGTGCTCCTAACAACCACTATCATTTTCAACTAAATAAAATGACCCATTTCTCCATAATGAACAAACTCAGGAATGAATGTTTAATTGCCGGAGAAAGAATGTATGGATATTATGTTTTTTAATATGTTTTGCGGTACATGTATGTACCATCTTTAACAAATTAAATGCGAATTGAAGCTCCACAAATCTTCGACTGTTTATGCAAGCCAAACTACAACTATTGCGTACCCAGAAATGTGTAATTCAGAATTGTGTAGTATAGCTTCAATTGCATTAATAACCGAAGACTTGTGGAGCTTATATTCACATTTAATTTGCTAAAGATAGTACATCATATTAAATAACCCAGATAGTTTCCTACAAAGAAAAATATATTTGCATTTGCTTTATAAAATTTTGTCGCAATTTTCTGAAAATGTAACAATTCCATTTCATTTTTCTCTCGCAATAAAATTATTCATTCATAAAAATCATCTTTATCAGTGATAAATAAAATTATGAATAAGAGTTTATTGTATAGAATGCCTAATCATGGCAGTAATATACAATAGAATACGGATTATATTCCTTACGTCTAGATTTTGCAATGCCTAGGTTATCTTTGCGCATTTGCATAAAACTGATATGCGTCGTTCCTTTTACAAATAAAAAGGAGGTTCTTACATTAATTGCTGATAACGAGCACAGGTTGATCTATAATTAAATCCGGAGATTTAAACATTTTATCGATTTATATTAGTCATGTCCTGATAATGGTATATTTGTTTCTTTAGCACCGAACAATGTGGTTGTGTTGCAGTGAGTGCTTTACTTCGATTTTGAACAAATTACGCGTTGAAGATGTTCTTTTTGTTGAAAGTATTTAAAAAGTGGGGAGGGATGGCCGCAGTACTTGTTTTCCGATAGTCAAACTAGACCTTAACTCCGTTAGACATCGAGATCATGCTATGTGTATAAATATACGAGTAGACTTAAAATTTAAAATACTCACTTAAACGTGCATAAATAATATGAACCGTTGTGTGTTTTTGTTACTGTGTTGTATAGTTGCACATCTCTGTTCATGTGTAATGCAGAAACCTCCCTGTTTTCCGGAACTTATCAAGAAACATCACGGACAGCGATTACGACTCTTTTACCGGCAATAGGACTAAACACGACATAACTTATAGCCAATATGATTATTACGTAGATAATGGTGTTATCAGGGGTTGTGTTTGCAATATAAGGACGTGTGTTAGAAAGTGCTGTCCAAAAAACGAAGAAATAGGAGCTACTAAAGATTGCGTACCAGTGACGAAAGAAAGAAATTTTTCAGATGTCGTACCAAATAATTTTACTTATGAGAATATTTACAGTTTTTTGAAATGCAAGAATAAATTTAGGTTTCAATTGTATCCAGTAAAAGATCGAGAAGCTGAAAAATTCGTAATTGATACTAATGGAGATCTGATATACAAACAACTTAACATCGGTATTAGTGATTACTGTTTAGCTTACTTTTCTGATATAAATATTACTGGAGCATTAATTTGTGTGGAGTATCCAAAGGAGGAAGCTCAACAGTTTTATTATTACGGTAAGACTACTGTTGTCACGTGTCTATATTGTTTTATTTATTGTGATGTATTATGATCAGATAATATTTGCCGCCAAATTTATTTCTATATACTGGATATCTCACATGTATTTTCACGTATTTCAGTACTCGCAAACTAATGTAGGTAGAAAGTTGCAGTAAAACCCAAATGAATTGGGCTAATACTGCACACAAGATTCTTACCCCTATATATATCCCTGATTTTTTTGCAAGTTTTTAATGGATTTTAAATGCACATTAATTCGAACTATTCTCAAAAACTGTCTCAAAAAAATTAATGCAGTCAGCCATAAATGTCAAACTAAGCCATATGATTACAACAGCAGTAACGCAATAAAGCTATTTACAAAGGATGTTATACAGATTTTTGTGTACAATGTACAGCGACGATCATCTAAAACGAGACCCCTGTCAGCAAACGTCGACCTTACGCACGCTATGTAGGAATAAAGCATTTCCATTATACTGGAGAGAGTCCGTATATTGTCCGCTGTAATTTTAAGGTATACGATCGTTCATTCAGGACTATATTTCGGTACTCATTCATTGTCTTTGCATTATAATTCAACCAAATAGTGAAATTGTTATTTGTACTTATAAAGCACATTTGCTTGAAATTCATAACAAAACAATCGATAGGTGTATGATAGAAATAACATATATTTATGTAATTCTTTCCTGAATGATGTATAATATAAAAACATTATTGCAATTGAGTAAATGTCAGTTCTTTTCTAATTTACGGAATAAATGAAAACTAATTTAATTATTTGAAATTTAAGAACATTTTCATTATAAAACTATACCCTAGTTCCATTAAAACATATATGTTATATATTATATATTTTTTAAAATACTGCAAGTTGTTTTACATCATTCTACATACCTGCAAATTAGAGATGAAACAAAATTCTGCATGCTATACAGAATGTATTAGTAGAAAAAACTTATTCATTATATATTAAACTTTTACGTATTCATAGCGTGACGTATTTATATTTTATATTTAAATTGTATAAACTAAATATTAAGTAGACTTAGGGTAAGATCGCTTTTATTGACAGATATATAAGCACACATTCGGCCTTTCAACAGGGTATTATTAAAAACGTTACTACTTATAGGTGTAAGTTTTAAAGATTTAGTAACTTAATTTTTTGTTGAAGTAAAAAAAAAATTTAAACGTTATAATGCTTTTACAGCTTTTATTGTTAAATGAATTTATATATAGGTGTACTGTAACCTAGAAACTTATACTTATATGAAGTATTTCATATATATTTCTGTTATTACAGGTTTTTGTCAATTTTAAACTAAATCTTTTTTTATAAAAAAAAATCTTGTTTTGGAGTGTCATGAGTCATGACATTATGTTTATGGAAATTTCAAATTGTGAAATTGTATATACCCCATATACAATAGTTATAAATTTAATTGTCGAGACGGAATATACACTTAAGGTCAAGAATAAACTTAATTTAAACTCGTATAATCAGCAGCACTCTATTATCGCAATAAGTAATTAAGGAATATTGAAAGTTTGAAAATAGGGAGAAGACTAACACTATTAAATATTCAAATAAGATTTATATCCCTTTTTTATTGCTCCATCTATTCGCCAAGGTAATTTTATACAGGTATCTGTCTTTTCAATTCTTAAACTCCTTCTCTGACAAATACAATCACATTATTATTATAACTTAAGTTATTATGATGTGTAACATATATGTTATATATCTCTGGTCTTAAAATTTTATACTTATAAGGAATCTTACACACCTTTACATCATAACAGTAATTACTATTCAATAACACAAAGTAATACAATGCTGTATTTATAGACATTTAATTATCATCTACGTACCGCTCTTTCGTTTACCAAAGTATACATTGTAGTTGACCATTTTGTATTCCATATACATAAGTTTAACACGTCCTCCTTTTGTATTGCTATAAAATTCGAATTCGGTATCGATTTAGATGCTCGTTGCTGTACATTGTCGTTCTAATTATACTGCATTTTACTGAGACTTTTTACCTCCATTAGTTTCCAAGTAAATATGTAAGAAAATAAATGTGGGACATCTTATAGAAAAGAAAAATTTGTAATTTTCATTTACCTTGTTGTTGAAAACTTACCAAATCAAATATAAGGATATGGGAGATACATTCGAATCTACCGCGGTATTCAAACACTGCATCCGTAAATCCTTGCCTTGGTTACATATTAAACTATTGATTTACTATGATTTAGAAAAACTTGGTGGGGATTTTTCAAAGAACTATTGTGACGATATAATAATACTTTTAATACTTACTAAGCTAAATTTGAAAAACTCTTTATTCTATAACTATTTTTGGTATTTAAAAAAGATAATGGTTTTGTTTGACTTACTTTTGAAGTTGACTTGCAAAGAATGTTGCTTATGCAAAATAATTATTGTTATACTACAAGTTAAAGGCACATTTCGTATCTTTCACACCATATGTTTGTAAGCACAAAAGGTTTCATTACACAACCACCACTGTTATTTATTTATGTGAAAATTCTAAAATAAATATTTGTGACAGAAATTAGATAATTTATTTGTTCACAATAACAATTGCTTATATCTGAAATACCATAATTGAAACTGTAGTAACACATGTGCACAAAATCCATAAGATATCGTCTGGGTAAAAACCTTTTTTGGGCCTTGTCAACTATAAACACAGCATTCATTATCTGTCAACTAATGCACCAGAAGGTTGATTTTACCACCCTAGTACAACAAGCGTATGCCATTTTTCTCATGTTACTTCCACTGTAATATATATATAATAACCTTTAATTTAGTTTTAAAAAAATACATTTTTTGGTATTTTTATTGCCACTGGTATTGGTTATTGACGACAAATCATCATTGCAATCACATAACATCACATAACTTTGACCTAGACTTAAGGCCGAGTTGAATTGTCAAAACCCACTGGTACCAATCCATATATACTGACCGTTATTTTGGCGTATTTTTTTTAATAAGAAATACATTTTCTAAATATTTTACTTGGGCAAAAAGTCTAATACAGACGATGAGCCAAAGGCGAATATCTGGAACTGAATTTTTGCGCTGTAAAACATCGCTTGGGCTTAATGCATGGAAAATTACTAATTCGTACGCGTACGCGTAAGGCTGCCACCATGAAGCTCAGCCCTATATCCTGCAGGACCCTGTGCGAAATGCCCTTGGATGATAAAGCGGCGCCGTGGGACGCTGTGCCATCGTCCTGTTCACACACCCATGGCGATCATGCGGAAGGTGCCTCGACATACACGGTCACGGTCATTGTGGTATATTGATATAGTGAAAACATACGAAAGAGGGTTAACTTTCAGTAACACGTTCAATGTATCGAAAAACTGACAGGTTTTCTGATTTATAGTTAGATATATTTGGCAATACAACTTAAGTAGATGCATATTTACAATGTAGGTACTCAAGTAATAGCGACGATAGCAATACCATGTCGTTGGGCACAAAATTATCTCTTGGGGGAGTTAAGATGCCACCAGGGGCAATCTCGTGTATGTGTGAGAATGACTACTGGTAGATTACAGTACATGTATGACCAATGAAAATGGTTATATTTCGGTTTTCATCTCTAAGTATCCGTTGCCACTTAATGATTTACTTTTTACCTTTACAAATACCTCAATTTGCCGCCTTTACTCACATACCTATGGGGAGTGTCTACCGAATTATTTGCGATATATGCTTGTAACAGAGACTTGCCCACGAGTGAGTACGGCATCGTGCCGAGTATAGGTACGTTACGCATTTGACGAGTATAACGATGGCGTCTAGTAATACATAATCGTGTATATGATATGAGTAGCAATCGGCATCGTGGCATCGTATGATTACTACTCGCAGCATCGTCAGGAGCATCAATGTCCGTACATATGGTTACCTCGTAAGGTGAGGCCCGGTTAAAGAGAGGGTGGATATACGTTGAGCTGTGATGACGCGCTTCCCGATCATTCCCGTGTTTGTTTACATTAAAAGGCTAGTATTGGGGTATTCTGTTATATAAAAAAAGAACTTGAAAGTATATTGCAAAGACACGTTCCTGTGATAAACATGAGTGGCGAGCATCAAGATTCAGTGCATTATTTTATTTATTTATTTTTATGTATTTTTATAACGATGGTATGAAAGTATCCTTCCGCACCGCAGACGCTAGCGTATATGCGAACGCTATGCGAAGCGAACTATGTTCCGGGCACTCTTTCGATGTACCTATTTGGAGTATGAATCGGACGGCTCCGTTTATCTTCGCTATATGCGCTTATAGGGTCGCTTCGGGCACATAATGCCGTGTCCCCAGTTAACGTCGCATTCGTTGCGACTTCATCGTTTTCAACGCGTACCGCACATGTGTGATTTCAAAGACTTGAAGTGACGTTTATTATTAATGATGAAGTTAATTGAGTGCAAAATCTTGAAAAGAAAACCCGCTCTCATTGAGGAAAAACTTTTAATTAAAAGAAAGCAAGGCCTATCGTGATCTTCAAATAAACTACACTTCCACAAGTAAAACTCGAACTTACAATAGAGTATTTAATAAAAATATGGTGGATGTGCGGATGTTCACTAATAAATAAACTATTTTGTTTTATCTGCTTAATTTTAAGAAAGAGGTCAGTAATAAACAAGGGTTAAATGATTTAAAGCATATCGCAAAGAGGGCAAAGAACACGAAAATTCCGTTTCTATATGAATGCATGCGTGGATTTCAATGTTCTAGGCAAAGTGGACATACGTGAATAGTTAGACAATGCTTATTTGCGACATAAAAATAAGTACAACGAAGGTGTAGAAAAAAATCGTCATATTTTGCGTCGGTTAATTAGTGTTATAAAAAAATGTAAAATCTTATCCTATGTTGGATAGGAGTAAAATTGAAAAGTGAGCTTTCAGTAATTTATGAGCGCGAGGACATATGTGACGTAGATGTAGGTGTGTTTTTGCCGCTTTAGTGTTCATAACACACAACAACTTAAAAAAAAGTTGTGACAGAAACATATAAACTGTTGGATATTATTTGTACAACCCCCATGTCGACAGCAGTATGTGAATGATGTTTTCCACCCTCAAACGCATTAAAACATTTCTGAGAAGCACAATGTCAGAAAATGGACTGAATGCATTTTTACAACAAAGTCACTGACGTCCTTTCCAGCATGAAAAATAGGAGAATGAATTTTATGTACAAAAAATAGGCAAGTTCTTATATTGTGCCCACTCTTTTTCATAACTCACGAGCCGCCACTGTAAAACATTAATTGAAAAATTTTCTAAATTAAGATTTTTTTAAAAAATAAATATTTAAACTTAAAACAAAAAAAATTAGTCGAAAGAGAGAAGTTAAATCTGAAGGACGCAAATTGCAAGAAAAAAGAAAAAAAGAAACATTAATTTTAGTTTCTTAGTTTTTAAATTATTATTTTTATATTTAAATATTATTTTGTTAGCTTAATTTACTTATGGTTATGATTATATAATAATAAGAAACTGCTTTTTTATTAGGAAGAATAAATATTTAGTTTGATAATATATAATGGTTATCTTTTTACCATTTTACTTTACTTTTTCTTAGTTTCTAATTTAATGTCGTGCTCTATATGCGTAGTTCTAAGTTTTGTGTTATATTTATATAATATTTTTACTTGATTTACTTATGTTTACTATTACATAATAATAGGAATTCGTTTTTTATTATAAAAATAAATATTTAGTTTGGGAGTATAAATCGCCATTTATTTTTACGTATATGCACCACTTTATTTATTAAAAACAGCATACATGATGACGCATTCGCGCTCTTTTTCTTGATTAGCTGAAAAGTTATGAGGTAACCTTGTATATACGGACCTTGAGGAGCACTTGCTTTTTTCTTTTTTTTTCTCAAGTTTTGCGATTAGGGCAGTTTACAGTGTCATTGTTATTCGTTTACTGATAGAAAGCAATAAAACTAACGTTTGTTTAGATAGATCTAGTATGATTTAATCTCGACAGAAACCATATCATATAAAAAAAGCGGGAACACGAAATTTGGAAAACTTTTATTAGAAACTATAAACATACAATACATTAGGAAAATCAAGCCACTATAATAAGTGATAACCAACAAATAGCATCATATATGCACAATTATTGTACCCTATTCTTACGAGTAAGAATCGTACGATTCTTGCGATGCGACGATGCCGATTCCTACGATGCCGGTCTTAATGATTACCTACTCGCATCGTCGGGAAAGGTAATCGCCGATTATTAATCGACTACATTTTTACTTACTCGTGCAAGTCTCTGGTATGTAAGTATTAAAAGTAAGAATTTTGCAAAATAAGCGGTTTCATTGCTTATTCCTTATTCAGTTGAAGGAGCAAATCTATGCAAAAATCTCCATAAGAATAATTAATTACATATTTGTTGTAATAATAATTTTACAAAAACAGTTTCATGATGTATTATAGGTTTTTTCTTGTTCATATTTTTAAATTTAATAAGCCGAAGCTTAAAATTTTAAAATCGAGACACGTTTTATGCAGAAATTTCAAAAAAATTAATTCGATTTGTGCCGTCATAATGACCAATGGAACAAAACATTAAATAACTTAATATTTTTTAAGTAAAGGTAACAACTTTTTCGAAAGCATATTCCATTTTGTATTCTTTTTTTTCATATAGATTGCAAATTGACATTTATGTCTGATTATTTTGTACATCCGTAATAGGAAGTGTTTTGAAAACTAAACCTCAAAAGGTTCTCTGTAATGGCAGTAAAACGGTTTTAACAAATTTATTCCTTCAATTATAACTATAACAATAATTGTAGTCGGCCATTACTTACCTAAATACCTACCCATAATTATTGCGGCTCGTTGTCGCAGGCAGGTATATTTTAAAAAAGCACATTTTTTTGGGTGTAAATAAAGTTTTCAGAAAACGTATTTATATTTCAACAGGATGAATTGATTGAAAGTTAAAACAGAAACATAAATAGATTGAAAAAAGCTTGCTATATATTGTGGTTTCGGCAGTCCTTTAGATGAAATATACATATTATCAAGAAAGTGTTTCTAATCCTCTAACAGGATTATAATATGCCATAAATTATTATTGTTACCTTTGTGAGAATATAGAATTCTGAACAGATGTTATCAGAAAAATAAAAGAATTATTTTAGATTTTAAAATTAAGTTTGGTGATTGCTATGTATGTAATACAATTTTAGTGTCTTGATAAGATTATTCCGTGCAAAAAAGAAGCCTTACTGTTACTGATATTCATAAATCATTTAGACTAAATTTCCAATGTGAGGGTTTTACACGCTTTATTATTACAATGTTTTTCTCAATAATGAACCAAATCGTATGGCATGTTATCGACACCTATTGACTATTTTTAGAGCTTTCGCTTTTATACGAGCTTGATTAGTCGTCTTATATACATACAGTCACTGTCCTGTTGTATATTTTAACGATGGGGTACTAGTTTTTTTTTTTGTCATTAAAATGGAAATACATTTCTGTTCCCATAATAACCTTTTTCTGTGCTTGTTTTGCTTGCATTTCTTTATGCAAATCCTCTTTTATGCGATAAGTTCCAATTGCACACGCTCCAATTTTTAAATACTCATTTACTTAACATCCTCAAATTTTTAATAAAATGGCCCACAATCTTCAGAAGTTACAATCGCTTCTTATTATTACTAGAGTTTTATGGTTGCAGGAATTATCAAAATTATATAAATTAGAATCTTTCATGGAATATTCACAACAGTGTTGCAATAAAATTTATTTTTATTTATTTATTTTATTTATTTATTCTTACATCAGCAGTGTCGACTACAGACATACACACAACATATAACATATATGTAGCAATTCAAAAGACAATGATAATACGATAATGACGATAAATGATACACAAGTAATTCAGTAAACAGTATTCGTGAAATTATAAAAGAAAACAAAACAAAATTGAATTTAACCGGCAGATACATTTCAAACACATGTTTCTATAGTTTGTTTTTGCCTTACAAACAAATATCGTACACTACACACCATACATATATTTTTAATTAATTACAGTACATATAAGTAAGCAACGTGCGGAGCCTGCACACAAATCAGAAAACTCTCCTATGTTATAAAAAGCATGGCATCTAAGAAATGTTTTAAGACTATAATCTCCTTTTTTAATTTCCCTAAGAAATTCTTTGATTATTTCTTTTTCTGCCGTCACTGTCTTCCTCAAAATAGCTTGATCATCTATTACAGAAAGGTAACTATAATCTTACATGGATATGGTGGAAGCTTGTATTAAATTGAAATTTCGTTATTTAGGTCAAAATAAAAAATAACATAACTCATGTTATTTGCCAATAAATACCACATAAATGGGATATCTTGCGGTGTAGAGATTTTGAAAAAGTAGATCAGTTACATTTTACAGAGCCCAGTTAATATTTTTTTATACCGATATGTTCCGATTCAAAATACCATAGTAAGAGGCACCTGCATGTCATCCTTCAACTTTGTGGATAGGTTGTGCGTGGTTAACGTTACTCTTCAGATAGTATTGTAATAAAATACCTGGAATTAGATATTTTACCTAAACCTATAGTGTTATACAGCGTATAACTGCGCAGGTAGAAAACAGAAAATGCCTTCTTATTTACATGATTTTAAACCAGGTACAAAGCAATATGCTGTCAATGAGAATCTGTTCTATATATACCATACTATAGATTAAGATACTATTATCACCGAGTTTAATCTAAATTTTTAATAAATTACTTATGGTTAGTTTTTTTTTTTTCCTTTAGACATTGATCCCACATATTATCGCTTAATTTACAGATTATAATTATGAACCCTTTTCAGTCAACAATGAAAGAGTTAGCGGTTTCCTGTTTCCTATATTCATTTACCAAATTTATAATTTAACTTTAGTATATCATGCGCATTTGCGTCGTGACAAAACTTTCAGAAATAGTTTTAATTAATGATGCTTACAATCAAGATTCTTTAACTTTTGATTTATATCAATTATTGTTTTATGCATTGCCTTATTATTTACTGTTTAAAATATCCTTTAATCTTCTAACTAGCATTATTAGTTTGCGAAAGATCCCATATACTCATGCATATTTTGTTATTTAACTTAATCTAACGCTACTGCTTTAACTACCATTCTTGGATCAAAAAAATAGTTTAAAATATTACTTAGCAGCTCTTTATATTATATGCTATGTGTCAGTTTGACTTAAACATTGTCAATTGACACATATGTAAGTTGTAATCTACTTTCCATTTAAAATAAAATGGTATGGACGATTTCGCTATATTTTAATGACAGTCTAAGTCACAAATAAAGTACAAATCACACAACAATAAGAAAAATGTTAATTCTGAACGTAAACCGATGTGGAAACTAAGAAGGAATTTTGTTATATGTACAACATACCTTCTACCTCCTGTCCGTTGTAATGTTAAATAGAAAAGATTCTTTTAATTCTGTTAAGTTCTTGGAAAAACATCAAATTTATTATTAATGAAATGACATTATATTTATAATATTTGGTATTCCCACTAAATATATGTTGGTAGTGATTTTTTACTATAAATTCCTTCAATTCCAAGTATTAACACTGTTAAGAGCGTGAAAGATATAGGCATATGTGCTTACTCTAAGGTCAACTGGACTTGAATAACCCACAACAACTTTATGTTTAGATATACATTTATAATACCATCCATTTGCATAAATCACTGGGACATATGCATAAGTATACGGAAATGAGTCATTAAAACTTTTCAAACATCAATAATTTAATTATTAAGTAAAGTTATTGTTCCTATATTTAGAGACACTTTAAAATATATACTGCCACTATGAAAATATATAAAATAGAGTAAACTAAATAATATATAATAATATTTTATTAATTAGTCTATTGATAATTAAGAAATACTGCGGAAATTGATTTGTAATTAAACTCTTTTCCTGTGTAATTGTGAACCGGAAAATCGTGTAAAGGAAAAGATTTGATTAGATCAAAATAATAATAACAGAAACAGATTAATATGTAATACATAAATGTTTAAATTTATGTTTTGAAAAGAATTCTCAGAACACATGCCCGTAATATCTATATAGCTTTTGAAGAGGTTCCCTTCTATCATCGCTGGGTAAATTATCTGGCGCACATACGTAAGATATTTTTAAAGTATTAAGTTTACGCGGTAAGGTTTCTTCCAATTTTACAAGCAAAACTTTATAAAAGAAACTATGTATATATAGCAGAAATTTACAACGTGATGCAAAAACTCCAACAACTATTATATTCCGTACACACCTCCAAATTACTTTAAACATTATACATTTACTTCATTCTCCTAAATTTTCTAATTCTGTGAGTATTGCGCATGCTTGCGTTACAAGCTAATTCAGTAAAATTCTTATGTTTGTCAGAATTAATTTATTGTAACTGCCATGTGTTTTATTTAAAACAATTTAAGTGCCATGTAGCTTCCTGTTTTACCGGATGGCCATGCTTAATCTTCTAATTTTAAACATGTGATGTTCTTTCAATAATTGCTTATTCATTTATCTTACACATTCGCACTTGGTTACTTATGTGTGTGTGTGTATGTGTGTGTGCATACATAGAGAGTAACTTTATTTGTTACATTTACATAACCACTAAAAGTTCACCGTATATGAATCTGAATGACGCTTTGTAATTTTTATTGATGATAACAAAGATAATTTGCATGATTCTGTTATATTTTGCCGTAACAGATTTTATCCTTACAAAATTGAAACTTTTGCCTACAGAAATTTAATCCACCTAGTAGGATAAAGAGAATGTTGAATGTTCTTATCTAATGTGATTTTAATAAATAAAACAAAACCATATTTTTGCAATGGCTTCTAAAGAATTTTTATTTTAAAATGATTTTATACAATTGAAAAAATGCTTAATTTCAATTACTTTCCATTCCTAAATACAATGAATGACAGCATTGCCAGCTTTATGCTACCGTCGCTTGCTGATAAGAGTTTGGCCTGTGCTCCTAGAGGGACTGAATGAACTTGTTTTCACAGAGTGGGTGATTGTACACAAAGCTTGAGCACTTATTACACCTGATAGGCAAAAACTCGAGTTATTCAATATCATCTATTTTAGAAGGATTTGATTTTGATAACAGTTCATTTTTCTGTCATATGCGAAATAAGCATGTAAGTTAAATTATTGAAATATATATCAATATTGTATTAGCTGATGATAGTAAGAATTATATCTGCCAACATCTTGGATCATGGTTTGCTCACAGTTTGTTGTTGCTGAACGCAATAAGTAAGCCCTAAAACATAAAAATCACAATTATTATTCCTCCCGCGACTCCCAATTTATTTTCCCCTTCAGACCAATAGCGTGTAAAAATTTCCACTGATACAAGAAAGTTGATAGGTCAGACGACGTGACAGTAATAATTATATCCACCGACATCTTCGATATCTTTCGATATTTACACATTGTTATTTTTGAAACCAATAGACAAACTCACAAACTTGTAAAAAGCACACTTGTTTTTCTTTCATAACTCCCAATGTCCTTAAAAAATGGTGAGTATGGGTGGGATCTGTACCGATTGATTATATATAAAAATAATGATGTAATACAATAGCAAATATTTTCTTTAATAATAAATACAAAAATGAGTTTCAACTTTAAAAAATATTGACACCATCTAAGTCTAGTTCGAATAACCTTACAGTATAGGGCGACTCGAAGAAAGCAGTCTCTGCTTTTGCAAAGTTCAAATTGCTCCCTATATATTATACTGTACCAGCTTAGATATGTCTATCAAAGTTGGTTCTAGACCGAAGCAGTCTAACGGAGTAGGAACCCCCGAGCCTCGAACCAGCTTCGAAATATTAGGTGTGCGATTTCGTGACCATCTCTAGTTCCTAGTGTTACTATCCTTTCATTGCTCTTGCTAGTGTAGTGATTCCTACAATAGACCAAGTGTTCCACCTGGTGGCATTCAATTGGTACTTTCTGTCCTTATTGTATTGATTCGTACAGGTCTCTGCCTGAACCCTCCTATAAATGTTATACATACACACAGCTAATATTATTTGTTAAATTACCTATTTAATATTTAGTATTCAACCAAATATTTCTATTTATTGGAATATTAATGCAGCATATTATTATTATGCCAGATATTATAAAGTTTATTTGCCTATATTATAAATTTTTCAAGATACCGTGTTTCGGTTAATGCGCCACCATTAGATCTTAAAAACATCCAATCAAGTAAAAGATTAAATAAAATCCTGTGATATAATTATAGAAGTCGAAGTAATTATAAAATGTATTTATAAATTAATTTTATACACCCTATTTATGAAAAAAAGCTAAATAATTACAATTCATTCTAAGCCCCATGGTCCACACACATTACACGAACTATCTATCTATTTTAATTACTATATGAATTCCAGAACAATTAGAATGTTCCTACTAATAAATAATTTCCCTCATTTGTAGTAATAATAAATAATTTATAATTTTATGTGCAAAATAAATAGAAAAGGTGATGTCGGTCAACTATCAGTTTTTATTGTTTTTGCGCCCGTAGAGCGATTAAATTAACTTCTAGCATTCGCCGAGAAGTAAACGAAACCTCGAAAACCTTACTCTAGGAGGAGGCCCTGGAAAGCAGCTCTTCCAGCTTTTCTACTTTTGTTTATTCTGTAGTTGTATAAAAACATAACATTTAACAATAACTTAATTGTAATTACTCAATCTAATGGCAATTAAATTAAGGATTTATACATAAGTATATTAAATATTTATTTTATACGCCCGTACTATATTATTACCTAATAAATTTGACACCCCTTCAGACCAGTAAAGAGTATGAAATCTTCGTTTATAAATAGAGTTGGGCAAATTTTCCGGCGCGGCAGGTGCGTATTCAGAACATGCGTTCCAACTGATGTGCTGCAATAAAGCAGATGAACGGTAGAGTTGCAAGTCAGTAACAACAGTGCCTGTTTTTCTTATAAAATGTAAAAATTTTTATTTTATCTAAATATGGAGTGATATAGAAAGCGAACATGCATGGTAGGTGGGCCGTTTGTTTCGCCGCTTTGTCTATTAATATGATTTGTTTTATAAATAATACTAAATTACGATAATACGATTGATCTGCTTTATTTATATTACATTATTTGAGGCCCGCGTCGCAATACATATCTGCTCCGCCGGACAATTGCCCAACTCTATTTATAAATACGTGCTGCCGTAACCCATCCAGATCCATAGCAGCATTACTAAAAAAATCCAACTAATCGACCGACTCGTTATCCCTAATCTGTTTGGCGTTGCGGCCTATTAACCCATTCAGCCCTAGCTTCCGTAAGCGTCCGCCACTCATCAGTAAGTGGATATTCAAATAAAGCATGGCTCCTGTCAATGCGAATTATTAATCCTCTCAATTTAACATAAATATGATTTGAAATTACCATAACCCGTTATTAACGCTACGTCTGATATGACAAACTAACCCTCATTTTCCTGCCACTATTTTTCTTGAAATTTCGTCAAAATATCCTACAATAAGCCCCAACGGGTTCAATTTTAAAGAAAGAAAAAGCAAAATTGTATAAAACTTGGGAGAAATAAAATCACTCACTCTTGGGATTTGTATTTCTGCAAATTATGAGTTTGTGAGGAAGATGGTAAAGTAGAAAGGCGAGAGCGGAATCACCGAGCGATTTAATTTACTATTAACGTTATTAAACTTATTCTAAGCAATAAGATCACGATTTTTTTTTCTTAGTCATTAACAAGGCAATTTTTCCAAAATTGATATTTATTTCAGTATATTTTTGAGGTTTTGGCGAGATTAAAATCCAAAGAAATGTTTATACACTCGTTTACAGATCCAAGTGTTCTGAACTTCAGTATTAGTTTCTTATGTTGTTTCTCACAATGCATTTTAATTCTCCCATCTTCTCCATATTAATCTGCTTGTTCATTCTTCTGTTAATATTAACATGTTTTTTTTTTATTTGTCATGTAATTTTAACATTTTGGACTTCATTTCACGCACTTTTCACATGTTTTGACAATTATAAGTTTGAAATCTTAGTATAATTTTATTTATTTAATTAACTTTTTGAATTTTTGCACTTTGTAGATGTCTGAAGAGGATTTTAAGTCAAAACAAGTCCTGTTAAGATTATTTAGTAAACGGGAGACAAAAAATGTTGATTAGGAGAGAGACATATATTATAATTCGTTAAAAAATAGCCCTGAATTGGTATGGTAATCCATAACACTATTTAAATTGCAATACCATTAAATCAGAATTATCCCAGTGCTACCGCACCTAATATACCGTTAATAAGAACGTTAATATCAACTGGTGTTTATCTTCAATTATCGAAATTACTCACTCTTATTGTCGTCAATAACAAAAATTATTATTCTATTTGAAGTTTGTTACAACAATCACTATCTCAAAAATTTAGGATTATCTATGTAAAAGTTAAAATTGTAAAATAAAATTGTCAACTGTAATTTGTTTAATGTTCATGCTGTTTCATTATTGGATGTGGCTACATCTAATTATATAAATATAATAGTAAGTATAACTGTAAGTTTTCACTTTCTTGTTAAACCTCTTGGTAATTATTTCTGAGTTTTCTGTAGTCTCTATAGCCGGACTATGTATAATTAATTTGCGTATGAACTCAAACGAAATCTTCGACAATTTAATCCTGATGGTTTAAACGGCTCAAGTTAATCAGTTTAAAAGCTTAATAATTAGAGTATACTTTTGAATATGTTGCTACCATGTTTATTGAATCGTAAATGTTAATGCAGTTTATCGTAACTGATGCTTTTGCAAGCTAACTTTACAGACGAGCATAATAATTAGAACTAGCTACCCCTTAAAAGATAGTCTAAATATAATATTGTAATGTTGGACTAACAGATAAACGTAGCGTTATTGCTATCTGATTGTTCTTAAGAAAAATATAATTGATAGTAAAAAAATATATAAACAGTATGTGAAAAAATAGATTTTAGGTTTTCATTCATATGTATGAGTATTTAGCATATCTTTTGCCGTATTGTAATTGAGTTTTCCTCCTATCCTATTGTCTTATTGTATTTGTGTCAGGTGATTGTGTTAACTATGTTTATCCAGTATTTTTGATGGGAGGTTTTTTGAAAACTGATGATGGGATTCAATCCTATTTTGTTGTCGATGCCCACCTTTTTTAGACTGCTTATGTAATCTCAAATCAGTATGAAGTCAACACGTGCAGAATTAATCGCTTTACTAGCCGTTACAGAGTAAGCAGCATAATAATTTGTAAACTGTAAATATATTATTTTATCCAAAGCTAACTAAGTAGTTAATTTACTCAAGAGAGTCTTTGAAAATAAAATTATAGAATCAATTAAAAATTATAGAATCAATTAATAAGCATTGGAATTACAAACAAAATGATATATAAAAAGAATTGACCTTTCAAGACATCAATCTTCCGAAGTTTTTGACTGATTGCATTTGTTTTCATCAGCGCTGTTATGAGGAACTCATTCTGTCATATTTTTACTAACTTAGTTAAATGATTACCATGTTGTTTCGCATAGCAATTACGATAACGTTTCACATCAATCATCCATATCTGCTAATGGATAGGTGGGTGCAAAAAAATAATATACGATAATAACTTAGGAATGAAGAACTAACAAATTTGAAGTTAAATAATCAAACAATAAATTAAAACACTGATTGAATTAGCATTAAATTGTGAATTAGCAATAACTAAAGAGGATGAATGAGAAGGTAGCACGCTTACGGACTTCAAACAAATCTATAGTACACAGTAATGTAAATATTCTTTTTATAGATTGTTATTCTTATAGAATTAATATTGGATAATAGAAATTAAAAAAAAATATATATTAAAAATTTCCAATTGACTCTGTCTGACGTATGTAAATCCAATAAGTTAAGAAAATAAGATATGGAACATTTCTGAGAACAAATATTTGTGTATGAAAAGTTTATATCGAAGTATATATTTCCATACATATATCCTATATTATTAACTGACTAAAAGATATGGATAAGATACAATACTGAGAATTTGTATATAATTTTTAGTTCCACAAAATACATACTGTAAATTTAACAACGAAATTTCATTGTATTTTTGTTTGTATATTGCACATTAAGAGAGTATTATTAGCACATGTTTTCTTTCAAGCAGTAGCATTCGCAATATTGCATTGTTTAAGTGAAATCAATCACAGGGCTTATGAAAATAAGCGGAGATATATTGCAAGAGACAGCCAGGCGATACTGAGGGCAGTAGTGAACCTTAAGATATAATCGAGACTGGTTTGGGAATTTGTGAACTGAACAGTCTGAGAGACCGCAATAAAGTCACTTTGCTGTGGTAACCAGATATTCAGTAATCCAAGAAAATTAAAAAGCCAATGAGTTAGTAAGAAAGGGATCATGGGCTACATATATAGGCCCAGACCTGTTCTAGGAGTGTCTAAAAGCATATCACGAGAGCAAGTAAGGAATTGGGCCAAAAAGAAACAGAAAAGACACTGGAGTAAGGCAAACAGGCAAATTCATGGTAAGATAAAAAAGAAGAACCACTAGAACTCAGTAGGAATCATCCTCACACCGTAAAAAATCTCTTAACAAGACATTGCAAACAAAAAAAAACGTTTTCTATTGCCAAGTATATCTGTTCTTTAAAAAAATAAAATTTATTAAATTCAAGTAAATAGGTGTGCTTCAATATAATAAATTATTTTCTTGAAATTTTCAAAGCAAAATTTATTGGTCACAAATGTTGTTGGTCTTAAAACAAATATATAACTGACTTTTCCATGCTTAAGGATATAAAATTTCATCAACCAAGAAATTAATTGCTTGAGATATTGGGAAACTAATTCTCTTCGCCCAAGAAATTATTTATTTGCTTATATATAAGAACGCGGTACTTCAGTTGAGAAATTTCCACTTGCTCTTAGAAATTACTTCTCTGTATGTGTACACTGAAAGGACGCTTACAGAAAATTGGAATAAATACTGGATATCACCTGCATGGGATGATAGGGAGTGCTTACTACGTTCTGGGTCAATTCAAGGCTCTGGACGTAAAAAGACAGGTAATTTTTGGCAAACCGAAAATGAACTCAGAGGATTACTTTGAAGAACCAGCCAGAGACCTGTACAAATTAGTGTGCAGGGTACTAGGATATTGAATGGCTGATATAATTTAATGGGTAAAAGAAATGAAAGTGTAAATACGAAAAGTCAAGAGGCTGCAGTGTTTCTTAGGATCTCAATTTTATATTTTGCTAAAAATAAAATCAATTTCGTTTTCATAACTCTTGTCTTAATTTTAGTATATAGTATGTAACAAATTTGTGATTCAGGCGTTTCTAATGAGATTCCTGTTATTTTTAGAAATAATACTCTATAATATTTTAACTGTTAGCATTGGATCCTATTCTTATAAAAACATATAGTTTCGTACATGCAAAACATATCAAAATACCTTTTAAAGTATTATTGTTTGATATTCTATGTTTGTTAAACGCGATATGTATATACTTACAATGACTAATATGTAGGTACACTGTTGATGTGGTAAACATTATGCAATTGGAAGAGCTTTTTAAGGCAAAATATATTTGGGCCAACTTTGGCAATTTCCAATTTATCCCCGTTTCGTGTTGTTCGAGTATTTGTTGTGTCCCCATAACACGTTTTGGGCCTGCATAAGTAGGGGAAGAGCGTTTTCTTGCTATCAGAAAAGTCATCTCATTTCCTTCAATTAAGGAATGGCCAGCCACCCACAGCAAAATAACTTTATATAATTAGCCAGACCTTTCCAACTTTGTGTCAATAATCGAATTAATTCAATATAAATTATCCAGTTCTGTGAGTTATACAATAAATAAATAGCAAAAAATACAATGGGTTTGTTTTTTGCATTTTCACAATCTACTTCTCAACTGTCAAATTATATACTAAATACTTTTACCAGTCTTTAAATTCCGAAAACCGTATCAGGTGACGTATGCCATTCTTGCGTTTCATGTTTTAAAATTTACGCATCTGAAGTACGTAATATGCTAAACTGTAATCTGTTTATCATGTGTTTTGACTTATGCTAAGTACGAAACTGAAACAGGAATCCATATCCCCCTTTAGTAATTTCCAGTAACTTTGACATGAATATGCTTTCTACTGATTAGCATTACTCAGGAGCGAATTAATATCAACAGAAAAGGGTTTTCAGTTTGTTAAAAAAACATCAGTAATCTCCAGAGTAGTAAACGGCTTCCTTTCATTCGCTTCCTACAGTCGATAATTTAGATTACAGTCATCCAATATCATGCGCATCTTTGCTACAGACACGTGCATCAGCGTTTAGTTGGGATATACCGTGCCGAGCTTATTTTATACCTCTCTAACGCAAATTGCCTGTTACGGTCATATAGTAACTAAATAATTGCGTAACCAACTTCTTGCAATGATTGCAATCGCGTATTGGTTCATATTTATTTACTCAACTGTAGTTTTGTGCCGGATAGTGAAAAAACATGTCCTATCGAATTGAGTGTTGACATTAGTGACGGTGTATTTAACCAAGATGAGTCGACTTACGAAAAAGATGACATAACATATACACATTATTTTTCGATCGGTGAAAGTGTTAGGGGCTGTATTTGCAAAGCGAAAGTTTGTGTGCGGAAATGTTGCGACTACCGAGAAAATTTAGACCCAGTAAGCAAAAACTGCACTTATAATTCGGAGTTACCAGATTTTCTTCTAAGTTTACCTGCAGCACGGTCAATTATTGCTTCTCTTCATGTAGTAAATGGAATGTTAAACTGTGGTGAGCGAAAAAGGTCGGTTTTACAATCGGACAGTGATCCCAAAGACTATTTCACAATCAATGCTGAGGGATTTATTGTTTATGAATCAAACAATATTTAAACAAGAAGATTATTGTCTGGATTATCTCTTTAGTAAGGAACTGTCAGCAGTTATTTGCGTTTCTGATAGTAACAAAACTGAACTGGCCCTTTATAATACAGGTATAATTTTTTCACTGACGTTAGTAGTAAATATAAGCACTAATTATAAGGAGGAACTAGTTAGATAAGGATATGGCTGTACAAGTAATGTTAATCATTACTTGCTGAAGTTTTTTAAAGAAATTTGTTCTACTAAAGTAAGTTATGTCAGTAGCCTATACTACAAAAGCAATTTATAACTCTTACTGACACAAATTAGCGGATTTTCTGTTTAAACTAGATCTAGTGTAAAGATTTCCTTTCGATTTGATCTTCTAAACAATATGTATATATAATGACATATTTAGTCGATTACTCCATAACAAAATAGTCATTTTTGTGAATAACTGCAAATAACAGTGTTAGTTTTCTATTAAATGCAATTCTAACCATATTGAAAGTAAATTAGGGGTTTTATCTATGTCTGTAAACGGCTCGTTACTGATTAGGTACATAATGTTATTAATATTTTGTTGTGTTTCACGTACACAAACCTTTACTTTTTCACTTCTTGAAATCCTTCTTGCTGTACAATATCTACTTTTCATTTCAACTTTAATATTCTATAATTTTTAGTATCCTCAGTATTCTCTTCGTTTCCTCTGGTCCTTTATCGGCGGTAACATTTCTTGTGTTTTTTTTTACATTGCATACATTATCGTTCTGTCAATTTTATCTATTCATGTTTTCCTTAAATACTTCTACTCCTTTTCTTTATTGTCCCGGTGTCAAATACTTTTTTTATTTTTTCTTCTATCCTCCTTACATGTTCGTATCATCTTAGTTGGTTAGGTTCGTTTCCGATTCGATATAATCTGATTTTGTTCTCTATCATTTTAAGGAATCTCATTTCTGTTGTCTGCAAATCTTGTAAATTCATAAACATAAAATTAGTTCAAAAGATGCCTTAAGACCATCTTAATGACAGTAAATTTGACTTGAGTATTCAATTTACGGTGAGTGATGGCAGAAGGGGTTTCGGTGTTTATGTGATGGAACTTTCCCGATTAAATTAAGGTAGTACGTGGTAAGTGATATTTGTATGATTAAGTTTATTATAGAGGCAACAAGTGTTTAGAATGCCTGTTCAAATTAGGGAAGCGTGCCGACGTGCTACGGGCGTTTACCATGGATTTCATTTATTAGCTTATTTCATTGTCATTATACAATAAAATATATATCATAAACAAGCATAATATCAGTCTTTTATAAGCATTAGCTATATACAATGTATGTAACTGTTTTAAGTTCTAATAGAACACTGCACGTTTATTTAACTAATTATTTTATGTGTCTACTCTTACAACTTCGACACTAACTCCCTTAAAAATAAAAATAAAGTACCTATATCAAGTAAACATTGTAAAATTAAGGTGTATATTCATAATTCTGACACACTCTTTACTTTTATTTTACTACATTATTTATAATGTAATATGTACAACCACTATCTAACTTATTGTATTACTGTTTGAAGAATTATTTTACTCCCTTTTGATGTATTGACTTTTACATTAACACTATTACACTCACTATTAGGTGTTATCTTCTTGCTGATTGTTTCTGTAGCTTCCTCCTCGATAGCGCCCAGATTATTTGCATATCCCGTTTTGTTACTGTTCATGATAATTTTGATTTTATCCACAAGTATTTAGTGCTTTAGTTTACGGCCTAGCTTACCTCAGTTCAGTTTTGTGTGTTAAGCTACGAACTACTTATTACGAACGATTATACCCGCGTCAAATAACCAAGTTTAACATGAGTAGTTCGTAGTTTAATGCACAAAATTGAAGTGAGGTGAGCCGGACAGTAGATAGAAAGCACCTATCATAACCTCGTAAACTATTTTCACTTTTATAGAACTTTTACACATATCCGAGTTTACCACATTTAAGGCAGTTTTGATTTCGTTTAAATATTGATACACATTTGCTTTTAATGCAATTGCCTTTGTTGACAGTTCATAACTATTTTCATTGCTGTCATGCAATATTTAATAGTTCTATGTCCCTTTGGTAGCACATCGACGAGATCTTCTAACATAAGTGACTATATTCTTTCGGCAATGCTTTTAACGCGTATTTCAGTTTTTCTTCTTCATTAACCTTTGCTTCTGCACCTTTGCCAGCTAGGTTATTGCCTTGTCGAGTTCATTAAAGGAAGTTGTCGATTCTGATAATTTATTTAATTAAGTGTTTTCCAACTTAGTGCGTTATATTATTTGTCACACCATAAATTCTTTCAAATATATTCCGTCTGACTTTTCAAAACCTTCATGGGCTATTCTCTTATTCCTTACAATTTCTAGTTGCCTATTTGATATTGCACTATAAATATAATTTATAGCTTTCATAACCATTATTTCTCATTCATTCTCCTTGCCTCTTGTCTCCCTCTTTGTCTCAATAACAACGTTACGTAGTTTAATTGTAATAATTTCCTTAACTTCCATTTACTCTATTCTACTCCATCAAATATAGATATTATATGCTACGATATATATCACGTGGCACAATAGTAGAAAACCGGAGAGAACTTTAGAAATCCAATACCCGTTTTGGCCGTTAATTTTTATTGCTTCTTGTTCTTGAATTGTAAGAAAAAAAAAGTTGAAATTGTATAATACACAATTAAAATACAAATCTTTTTACTGTAATATTATGCTCTAGATTTAGATAGTCACCCTATTGAATACTCATTATTCTGCAAGTTTTATGTGTGCATATCGTATCTAATAACATTTTACAACTCAAACAATAATCGCAAAACTATCCTACTAAAAAAACTAATAAAATCGTGATTACAGAAAAAGCGTTATCATGCTTTAAGTTGCAATCGATTGGTTTTGAATCAGGATGTATCAGAATATTTTATGCTTATAATTAGAGTTGGGCAAATTTTCCGGCACGGCAGGTACGTATTCAGAACGTGCGCTCCAACTCATGTACTCCAATAAAGCAGATGAACAGTAGAGTTGCAAGTCAGTACAACAGTGCCTGTTTTTCTTATAAAAGTTAAAAGTTTTATTTTATCTAAATATGTAGTTGATATAAAATGCGAATGCATCGCCAAGGTGCGCCCATTTTGTTCGCGTCGCTTTGTCCTGATTTTGTCCCCAAGGAAAATTTGCACAACCTCTATTAATGTGACATGTTTATAAATACAGGTACATAATTACAATAATACGATTGATCTGCTGGTATTAATATTACATTATTTGGAGCCAGTCGTCGGCATACACGTACCTGCCCCGCCGGACAATTGCCCAACTCTACTTATAATATGATATGCCTTTACTTGCCTACAGGACTGTTATAATCATTCATTAGAAAAAAAAAGAAGAAGCGTGTACGGTATTAAATTACATAGATACATAAAATAATAGAAAATAAGAAATCATTAGTGTGGATTATAAAAACATACTTAATGCATACCGGGCGTTTCAAGATTAACGAATCTTCAATATTGAAGTGTCATAGAAAATGATTCGGTTAAACGTTATAGGTTTTTAAATATGCTATCTTTTAATAACTTTGACGATAAACTTGACCTCTGTTTTCAAAGTCAGTTGAAGATCAACTCGTGTTTTTTTTTTTAATGCAAGCCTCTAGTTCTAAGAAAGTGCAATTTTTTACGATTTAGAATCCAATAACACGAAGTGGATACTTTCACATTGCATTCATTTATGGATAACGCAGATCTTACGTCTAGTGACGGAATCATTACAATGAATTAGATCAAAATCAAGATAAGTCGTTACTTTTGAACTGCATGTGTAAAAATATCTCATATTGTGACGATCAAAACTACTCACTCAGCATTTGAACAGACGCGCGTTTGGTTGCCTTCAGTGTATGCAGGTAGGAGGTTTATTGCGGTACCTACGTGTAAAATACTTGACTATTAAAAAAATCAGATTGAAAAATACTGTGGACGACGACATTACCCAATTTTGTCGGGCAGTGTACATACAACTCTTTTCACTCTGATCATACAAAATGGTCGTAGCTATCTCTATCTTATTCACTGATGAAAAGGTTCTTTCATAATACTTAGTTGAATCACATTCTAATCATCCAGCTGCATAACGGATAGAACTAACAGTTTCTGAAATCTAAAAAGAAACTGAGTTCACCAGCATTTTCAAAATGACTCCCTTCTACGAATTTTACTTTACCGCAGTTATATAGTTATATATCCTCCTGCAACTTCTTCATTCAGAGAGAGATTCATTTCATAACTGAAAACATAAGGCAATAATTGAATGGAAATCTATTCCCCACAAATTTGAACGCAGCTTTGAACTATCTCAATAAGTTTTCATAACAATCGGGCTGAATACGGTACTGGTAATCTAACTCGGTAGTAGTTTATTTTCACTAAAATGTTGTTTACAAAACTTTCAAATTATCTTAAACAGCGTTATATTAAATGAAAATAAATTTATGTGGGTAAATATTAACTACAAATTAATGCAAATTCTTGCTCATCTCAAGGATTCCCTACCAACGCATTATTTTGCTCGGATATTTTGAATCATATTTTGACGTAATAACCTTAAATTAAATTTTGTTTTGTTTTAAGATAATTTTATTCTTGAAATTATATTCCTTAACAAATATACACGGAAAATTTCTAAATAGCATTCTTTTAATCCTAACTACTATTAATAACATTAAAGTATAACAATTATTGGTATTATCCAAAGCATGTTTAACTAGAAAAAAAAAACAAGTTTTTAGGAAAACCTAATTCAACTGATTTGAAATAATACTTCGGACATTGCAATAAAAACATGAATTGAGAATGTTGGATGTTCTATATACACAAATTTAATGTTCATATGTAGCTGGAAATAACGTTGACTAATTTGTCTTAACCTAGAATTTTAGAATTTTCAGTTTTGAAGATTAACAGCGTGCTCTTTAATCCAGTTTTAAATAACATCAATATTATTTAAAAGGAATATTATACCGGGGAAATATCGGCTTTTAATCTTCCACGTTGATTTTAAAAAGTAATATTTTTAGAGAGAGAGGAGGAGAGTATCCATGGCGCTGCCCTAGAGTTTCAAAATCTAGGAATAACTAGCAAAGCTGTCAAAAACTGAAAACTTTGTATCTCAAACCTGAGCTGTCCCTAATGTTATTAGCTTCATCAGATCAAATTGGAAGTTTAGTTGGATGCTAGACTCAATGAAACCATCATAAATAAATTAGAATACTTTAATGTGTTTCACTTTTAAGTTATTCATAATAGATATTTAGGTACGGTAAGGCAGAGCTTTCCAACTCGGCATGTGGTTGATGTACAAGAAGGAACCGAGATTAGATCCCTGTGGAACTCCTGATGTAGATACAAAGTCACATAACTTATAGTCGTTGTAGTATATGTATTTTTTCTATTAAAGAAAAGCTTTTTCAGTAGTTTGGTGTGAACATTAATATGGAACACTTGCTTGGAATCCATGTAAATAACATCGACTTGGACGCTCTTATCGACGGTTTAGCAATCTTTTGAGTTGTACTGCAGAGATTTGTAACTGTAGATCGTTTAGATACAAAGCCGTGGAATAATGGGGGTATAAAAAGGGTGAAATAAGGCGATTACACAAGTTTTCATGTTTTCAAAATACAGCTTAAAAGATGTCGAAATGAGATATTAGCTCCTTCAGTTGGCGAAGTTTTGACAATTACTTCATGACACCCAGTTTTATATGCAGAGATGGAGATATTATGTTTTTTCTGCCGACAAGTAGAATGTTTGGATCAGCAGGTTGAGGTCAGAATTTGCTGACTAATTCGACTGCACCCAACGAGCTCTGCTGTCCCACATGCATAAAAAATAAGGATACTTGGTATATCTGCGTTGCTGATTAAGAAAGAGGCAAACCATTTTAATGTTAACACAGATGATCTACTTGTGCATGTGATATTGCAACAAATCAATGACTCTCTTTACATCTTCATATTATTCATGTAAACAAACTGAATGGCATATTGGGACTGGAGACAATAAATTTCCATTATGGAGGAGACACACTTCAAACTCGGCTTTGAACTATCCATGAACAGTCTCCACTCATTTGCGTTATAGGCTGATAGGTTGGAATTCCCAACACCTCCATCAAACCATGTACATTTTGGCAATACGCAAATCCACTGTCACTTCGAAAGTATTAAAAATGCACTATCTCTTGATCGAAAGTAGGATACCTTAGCTCCTTTTCGAGCAAGTTTTTCTCGTGCAGTCTTGATGAGGCTTGACTTCTGAAGCCTTCTCTGACAGTTCCAAATCACGTGCCAAATTATTTAACTCACTCTGATCAAATCCCCTAATTAATGAACGATTTCAAAATCTTCATCGTTTGTGCCACCTCGTTCTTCTGTTATACTCGTAGTTCTGTATTTTAAAATAGTCTAATTCTTTGAAAACTGGCATTGAGATTTCAGCAGAATGAAGCACTGGACGTAGCTGATCATAAAGTAGAATACTTTATTTTACATTAATTTTTCTTGTTATACACAGACGTTTTCACGTTTGCAAAGATGTAAATCACTTGAATCACCTGGGCTCCCGTCAAATCAGAAGTATACCAAATGGCAATTTATCTCGTGTTCCTTTCGTCCACATTCGTAAATTTTCGACACACTGCTTGCACACCTTATGAGGGGTCCAAGATTTATCTTGGTTACCAATGTTCATTTTAAAATATGCAAAATAAGCGTGTCTGACAAATGCGCTAATATTTTTGCTTTGATCGGGAATAGTGGAACTGCCACCTATATAACAAAAGGAATAGGCGCTGTTTAAGCACTTACAAAGCGACGTAGTAGAGATAACTAAGATCTAAACGAAAATAAGTAGGTACATATGTATCTACTTATTTTCGTAAGTAAAAAACACTGTTAACTCAGTGTATACAGAAAATATAGTTCAGACTTAGCGAACACAACGTCTCACTACAGTATCTGTCAAGTGTTACTGAGCAGCTCGGACAGGTAGGAACCTGTCGCTGGTCTTTACTCACCCCTTTCCAATTGAGGGAGGTTTACTTATCAATCCTGCGAAGAGTAGTCAAATTAAGGTACCTAGGCTACAGAACAAAAACTTGATATGATAGAAGAAAAGTAAGAACCGTTTCTAAGTCAATATGCCCAATGCCTATTTAACTTTAAAACTGAAACATTTAACTCAACAGAAATTGTGTTAAAAAATGTTCCCCAGTGTTATTTAAAACTAACAATGGGTCGTAAGGATCGTAATTTGGTATACCTAATACTTGCTACCGGATATAATCATTAGGAAAACTGTTGAAACTTTTGTGGAATATGCGGATACTTTTAGAAATAAAAGATTATTACTTTGAATTAGTATTAAAAAGCACCCTAACATATAATGCATATTTTTGTTATTTTGAACTGACACCTTTGTGAGGAGACTCATTGTCACCGAAAGAGAATACCTAATAATAATCACTAGAGTAATCAGATGTGTTTGCTTACACGGGCTGCACTCACCTCGTACTATCCAGAACGTTTAGCCATAGTATATATTCAAGGCAGTAAAATCTAGTATCAGTGTTAGTCGAGTATTGATGCGAGATAGTACAATTCTCTGTTAACGTTTTACGCATTGTAATGTAATACAGTGTCGGTCGTAGAAAATCCCAGAAAATGATCATTGTTTCATAATGTAAAAAAGTACGGAGCTGCCATAATAATCTGTACAATGTGCCATAAACAGTTATTGTGTTGGCACAAATCGGACTACACATTGGTGGTGGAAGCATCCGATTTGTTATCTACCTATAAAGATTATTTTAATTATGCGTGTGTTACATTCGTTGAACGGTCTTTTTCAAAATATAAGCATGTTTTATCATCGCGACGAAAGCGGTTTAGTGAGAAGAATCTTGAAACACTTAATGCTACAAACTGTTCAGCAATCCTATACCATTTCTGATACTTAAATAAGGAGCTTATATATAATATCTATGGTTAAATAAATAAATAAGTTGCTCTTTCCCGACACTGTATTCTATACTTGTGTTAAACGTTAATGTCACATATATGAAACTCAGTACTGACCTGGCGCGCAGACGAAAGTTGACCACTCTAATAATCATATTCAAAACGTACATTTTGGGAAAGAATTTTAGGGACTCTAGATACAATATTTTTGAACAATTACCAAAGCTACTCCTATAACTTGATAGCTTAGTTCAATGAATATATTTACAAATTCCAAAACTGTACCATTTGTACAAATAAAACTTTAAATATGTATATAATGTTGTCGTTAAACTCATGCAAAGTAATTCGTCATTATATATGTGGTAAATATAAATTACACAAGTTGCTGCTTACTAATATGTAAGCAAAAGCTCTTTATCAATTCAATTCTAATGTCAATATTTCAATACTTTTTTTTTTAAATGTTATGATATCGAGTTTTATATTTACAAAAAGTGTGTAATATGAATTTCATCGACTTTATAAAAAAAAAAACGGAATATACTCAACCATACTCCAATACTCAAGTGTGAAGATGACTCAGAATAATTAAAAATAATCGTGGAAGCAAGATTATTCTTATTCAAATGACCTTTCACGGGGAATACCTGATTCCATATTCTTTCCAAACTGCTTATAATGTAAATAGGTTTAAAGTTTACATATAGATCTATGTACATATGTACATACTAATTATGTAAGTGCATGTACGTATGTACATATAGTTTTACACCTAGTCATATACCATTTCCGTGTGTGTATATGAAAAAGAAAACAAATCCCTATGTGATGAATTCTCTAATGATAGCGTTGTTTAAAAGTTAAACATTTCTGCGTGTACAATATGCGTTCCCATCCCAGTCGATGTTTAAAAAAAATAAGTATACATCCGCCATGTCTTGAAAGAGTGGTTTCCCAGAACCGTTGCGTATAATTACTATAAGTGTATGAAGCATTGACATACCATCGTGTATTATTGTAATAAGCATAATTTGTTGCTCTTTTAATATTATAACAATATACATGCGTTTGTATATGGTTATGTTCTTTACGATTTCACTTACTGACTGTATGAGAAAAATTACTATATACAGTGTGGTTCACTAAATGTGTAGCAAATTAGTAACAATGTTAAATGTTTAAAAAACAAGTATTCTACAGGGATTAATGCAAAATTTACGATTTCTTTTTCTACGTAGCAGCTCGTGACTTTATATTTGAGTGCATTTTTTAATTCTAAAGAACTAATTTTAATAACATTTTGCTGTATTCTTCGAAATGAGGACATTTTACTCTTATACGATTTTCATATTTCTTGGTCTGTCCTGGCTAATTGTCTTTAATTTAAGCGTGCCCAGTCTAAATGTCAAGCATGCACCAACGTTTGGCAGTATTTATTTTACAATTGCGCAACTAATAAAGAAAATTCCCATTTGTTGCACATTTAGTGGACCACACTATATAGTGGTTATATACATATACAATGCATTCACAATAAAAGGAATAAATTCAAAAGGTAAGTAAGTAAAAAATAGCAGAACATGTCAATTTCTACTTTTAGTGTGACATTTTTTGATCTACATTACAATGTATTATCATTTCCGGTTTAAGCGGAAATGACATCGATTCTGTTATTTTAAATGAAACACCCTGTATATTTTTTTCGATAGGAAATTAAGCAGGCTTTAGTTGAAAGTTTTCCATATGTAGGTTTATTGTGAATAGTTTTTGAGATATTAATAACAAACACGACAATTAATAACACAATTGGAAAAAAAGATAATAATAAAGATGATTAAGTTCCAAAATACACTGATTTTTTTCTTAAACCAGATGCCCAAGTGTCGCACATTTAATTCGTAATATTTTCGAAACCGAGAAATAATTACTTCTTGGACATTTTCCAACATTGCTTTAAGAATTAAACGGATCTCGTTACGTATCCGCCTTAAGTCCTGGGATTTTAAATAACCCCACAAGAGCAAATCTAAATTATGAGAGCTAGGCAGCCACTGGAAAGTTCCCTTCTTTCCAATCCATCTATTAGGGAAAGTCGAATCTAAAAACCTGCGAACATTCATTGCATAGAGTGGAGGTCCACCATCTTGTTGGAACCAAATTAGCTTATTTGGTAGATTAGTATTTTCTTGATTGAGAGAGATGACGGCAATTAATTTGAAAAGTGAAGAAACTCTGTAAGTAGTGTTTTCCGGTCAACCTTCCTTTTTATCTCACAGTGATGTGATGAATGTCTTTAGTTGTTAAGACAATGTTCAAATTAGTATCTTCGAGAACTTTGGATGGCTGTCCTTTAAGTAGATCCCTAACGTGATGAAACTCTCTAAACTTGCTTCCAATTTTACTAACAGTAGATTGCTTAATTCGCTGATGATCAAGATAAGTTTCGTTAAATAAACAAATTGCTTCTTGAGTACATAGTCAAGCTCCAAAGCTAATCATGTTAAGAACTTATATTGGTTCCTTTTCAGGGAAACACATTTTCAATTTAAATAGATGTGCAGAATGATTAATAGACATTTATCAATATTTAACACATTGCTGACATATGGCTGCTATATTTTTTGGTGACTTCTACTTCTTATATTCATCCTATATATTTTGTCCATTTAATTTCTTGTCAATTTATTATCTTAATTTTGATTAACTTTATCAATGTATTTTTATGATTGTACTTTTTTAGTTTTGTATATTACACTTATTGTTTTCAATTGTTGTCAACCCAGATTTTTGTATTGTTGGTTGCCATACTTGCTTTTGAGCGCGAATTACAGTCGTGACTTAACCTCCGCAATACGGTAGTATGGCAATATGGCCGATTCTCGATGTTTGTTTGATTAGTCTCTCCTTATGGGCCTCTAGTTCATCGTTCCTTTAACTCTCGTAAATTTATTTTACTATTTTTTTATTGTATTTTACTTCGTTAATTTTGTAGTATATTGTATCTTTGAGGAAGCTAATAAATATTAGCAACATAAAAACATACATATTAGTGAAAGCTTAGTTCACATGTAAAGGAATCTCTAATTTTGACCTTTGGCTGCATTCCCATTAATTTCAGAACCTTAGTAGTTCTAACATAGTACAGCGTGAAAACATACAGGCTGTTCCATTTAAAATAACAGAGTTGATGCCAGTTTCACTAATCGGAAGTGAAAATACGTTGTAGTGTAGGTAAAAAAATGTGTTCGAGTATTTTTATTTGCTATGCGTTGCTATGATTTTATTGCATTTATTCCTGTTGTCGTGAACGCACTGTATGAAAGCAGCTAGTGTGCTCAAAATCAGTGTAGTTCCCAGTACACGCTGCTCTAAACTGCCTGTTTTGGAGAGAAAATTGACAATTTAGCCACGTAAGAGGCAAATCGCTAGCCTTTTTAAATAATCAAATTTATAATTTAATTGAACTCAACTGTTTTGGAATGTGCAATGGGTGGTATACATAAAATTTATGTAAATACTAATCCTCCGAAGAAAGCGGGTATACTTCGTAGTGTTTACTCAGGATAAAGTTTTAGTATAGTAAATAAGTTTTAATATAGTAAAGACTCATAGTGAATAGTTGTACTCACGAAACCACAATAAAGAGAAACGCAAGTCCTGTACATTCGTTAGAAACACATCACGATTACATAATAACAATGCCCCCCCCCCGAGGAGGTACTTGGCGAAACACATAATTAGAACTGGACTCTGCTTAGGAAATCCAGCACGAGATTTAAGAAATTAAAATTTTAAAAATGTTTCGATTTTCCTCAATTTTATCATGTGATACGTCAACTTATTAAGGGTCGTATTTACAGCTTACATTTAATTTCAATAGTATTTGAAATTTTTTTTTTTTTTCGCTAATAATCGTAATTTCTTTCTTCTCTCTATCATTTTTCTGTTACGAGTAAGCACAATAACAAAATTAAAATTACAATTAGATTTAGTTATATGATTTCTAAATTAAATAAATCACAGACAATGTAATTTAAACTAAAATCAAACTCTAGAACTTTAAAAAACGGAATAAGAAACATTAAAAATATAATGAAAATTTAAATAACACTGAAAGCAGAAAAACTTTTATTAAAGTTGGCACACCCAATTTTGAATACTTTGTAACTAACAATTATTTTAATTTGGCATCAGAAACATTTAAAATAGTGATTTTTTTAGAGAAACTCCCTTTTCCACCTGTATTGAAAGATTCAAAGCCGAACACAATTCTTAATAAAGCTAACCTAAGAGGAATGTTCTCAGTAAACTAGGAAATTTCTAAGAAAAAGCTGATTTCCTTCCAGAAATATATTTCAACTTTATGGTACACCTCTTTATTTTGTATGAACAATAGGGAGGGGGTGAAGAAATTATTATGTAAAAATGGAGAAACTGATGATGATCGATTGCTGGAAGGCATAAATTCAAAGTTGAATTGTTACTATGTGCATCTAAAAGAAGTAGATTACCTGATTCATTCACAAATGTAGAATTAATTCATTATTAATATTTAAAGAAGTTGCATAAGGGACAGCATCACGATTAAGACGCTTCTTTAAATAATGAACATTGTAATCTGAACTATGGAAGTACCCAGAGCATATTGGAAAGGTTAGTACATTTTTGGGAATCATCTAGATGACACATTCCCTTTCAAGCTTCTAGCGTTGGTGGGTGTTTTGGGAACGCATGAAAGCGAATTGATTCTTTAAATCTATAGAAGTTTAGATACCAAGGTTATTTGCAATATCTGTGAATCTCAGGTGTACGTATAAATACTTAACGAATGCTTTAAAATACTTAACGAATGCTTTAGTCAAATCTGGTCAATTCATTTAAAAAATAAATTTATCACATTATCACCAACATTGAAGAGCACAGAAGACGACGCCGACGTTTTTACATTATCGGTGGGCAACTGCAACTGGCCGTGGAAAATTATAATAAATATATCAAAAGCAATTAAAATTTTCCTAAAATTCCTATCAAGTATCACACTTAAGAAATGTTTAAGGTTAGATGCATTTTGAAGTTTACGCTCTTTGCAGCAATAGTTGTATAATTTCTAACATTTATTTAATAAACTGAAGTTAAAGTTCTCCTTTATTGATAGTTAGTGACCATGATTCCAGCAAGTGCTTTGTTTTGCGGCTATAATCTCTTTTTTGCAATTGTACTATAATGTATCCAATATGGTGAGTAAATTCTCAATTATTATAGCCTTCACTACTTATACTAATCACTACAGTGGTCAGACGTATCTGCTCACACGGGTCAACTCGCCTCGCGCTATGCAGAACGTTTAGCCATAGTATATCTTCAAGGCAGCAAAATCACACCCTCCGATTCGTGTGTCTGGTATCTAGTATCAGTATTAGTCGAGTCTTGATGCGAGATAGAACAATTCTTCGTTAACTGTTACGAATTGTAAATGTAATACAATGTCGAGCGTAGAAAATCTCAGAAAACTACCATCGTTTCATAATGTAGAAAAATATATCTGCGAATTCCAGGATTTACATTATGGTGGTGGCAAAATAGTTTGTGCAGTGTGCGATAAACAGGTATTGTGCTGGCATAAATCGCACTACACATTAGTGGTACTGTATATTATCCGTTGTCTATCTATAAAAAATATTTTAATTATGCGTGTGTTACTTTTGTAGATGTTGAACGGTCTTTTTCAATATATATGTTTTATCATCACGACAAACGCGGTTTAGTGAGAAAAATCTTGAAGCACTTAATGCTACAAACTTTTCAGCAATCTTATAACCATTTCTGTTACTTAAGTAAGGCAAAGGACTATATAATATTTATAGTTAAATAAATAAATAATTTTGCTCTTTTCCAACACTGTATTGTATACTTATGTTAAACGTTAAGGTCACATAGATGAAATTACTGACCTGGCGCGCAGATATACTATGTATTTCTGCTATAACGGCATCTTCTAAAAAATAATCACTACATTTTCCTACTTAATTAATTCTATTTACAGTAACATTTGATGATAGTTTATACTCTGATAATAGAAATAAGTATTGAAACATTTAGTAAATAATAATAGGAAAATACCCTTCTGGTGATGATAATACTCAGCTCGAATATTTAAATAGCAGAAAATAGAAATTGCTCATTTAATGCTATTTTAGTTATATGGTAAATGATGAAAGCAGAATGATTACAAAAAACTACATAAGGAAGAAAGATTCTTGACAAATTGATTCTAGCCAACATTATTCCTACAAAAAATGAATATAATCATTACTTTCTTGATAAAAACACACATAACTGTGGGCTGGCGACACTACACATTTTAAAACACTTTACTTTTAATTTATAGTAAGGCGTTTTAAACTGTATAGGATTACTTTCTCTATTTTGCACAAGTGAATCACAAAAGATTTTTGATCTATGCACATCTATGCACAACTAATAAAAATTCAACTCTTGATAATACATACGTGTTATTTATTGTTTGGGATTACGTATTCAGTACAATGCACTCTCGTAACGTTGTATTGAGTTTGGTAATAACCTGAATAAAGAAGGGGAAAGTGTTCAGTATCAACAAGAATTAGATAGTAAGTTTCTGTAGTTCGAATTTTTATAAATTCAGTATGTATCAACACGGTATAATATTTAAACTGTTTATTACAATTGGTTCAGTTGTTTATGTGAATTGTTATAGCATCGATTATATTGCAGAAGATAGTGAAGTAAAAGGAGAAATTAAGGATGAATCCGAAAAATATACCCAATATTTGATTAGGGATAGTAATCCGGAAGGTTATATTTGTTTAACCGATCAGTGTTTAAGAAAATGCTGTCCCATTGGGCAAGGAATAGATAATAGTATCTGTGTCAATCTGAACAGTGTTGAAAACGCAACATTCAACGCGTACGCTGAAAACTATAACGTGTCATCTTATCACATTATCTCTAATGGTTTCTCGTGCAATGAATCTATTCATTTTGTACGAAATCCACCGCTCAACTTCTCCGCTGTACCCTACATGATTGAATTTCAGGATGACGACAGTATGGTTCAGGAGTATTGTGTCGATTACTTCAAAAATGTTGACGATATCGGTGCCTTTGTGTGCCATCCGAGTGAATTGGAACGAACATTTCATCGTTTCTTTAGTGCAGGTATTGTAAATAATGTATCTAAAGTAAAGTAAAAGTATTTTTACAGAAGCAAAGTTGCATTTAGTATATAAAATAAGTGGCGCTCTTACATTTCTGCATTAAAATAAATAATTCTATTGAGTACAATATGCGCAGAATTTTTTCTTAATTACAAAATATTGTTGATATGTTTTTTTTTTGCCTGGGAAACAGTAATATTGAAACTACTTTTGACTTATTAATGAACTCATAATAGTTATATAACTTTTCTCCTTAATTTTATATCGATTATATGGGTTTATATTGTACTGTACCAAATAAAATATCAATAAAAATTGCAATACATCCTAAATCTTCCGATTCTATATATTACAAAACACAAATCAGCTAAATGAATGATATTTTCTGCTCTAATTGCATATATGTCGTCCGTTTTTATATGTACTACTTCTAGTGCTTAAGAAAGCACAAGCTATTATATTTATTGGTATTTTTTAATAATGAATATTTATGACCAACTCCATCAAAGCGATTGCTTGAGGGGATGTTTCGATGTTCACTGTTACGTATTTACTAGGAAAAATTGTATTCTTTTTTTTTTTGGAAACCGCTCGATCAAATCCGTATTATTATTTGATATCAAAACATAATTTATAGCTCAGGATTTAAAGAAAAATCTTGACGAAAAGAAGTTACAAAACTTCAAAAATAGATTTTTTCTTTTTCAATTTTTTTTCTCGTCCTGCCGAATAAAATTTTGAAGAATTGTCAGTCTTAATTAAACCTGATGCGCTTATGTACATATTAAAAAAAGAAAAATGACAATAAGTTAATTAACAGCTGAGAAAAAGGAACATAAAAATATAATTTTTCCTAGTAAATAAAGTTCATTACGAATTCTATATGTTCATCATATGCAAATGAAGACATTTGTATTCTTTTTTTCGCTCATTATGTATGTCAAGTTTTTGCATTTTAATTTGCCACTGACATTGATAACAAGGTAGTTTTCACCGTGTGGATTTAGAAACACTTTAAGATTCATTTTGTTGATTAGGGAAAGTTTTTGGAAATATACATATATTTAATGAAGATCATCTTTTTGAATGTATAAATAAAATAAGTAACAAATTGCACAAAGCTTTTTACAGAACTAAGTCCTACAGTTTTTTGTGTCAATCATTATGTATCACAGTATTGAGAAAGTTGCATATGGTTACGTACCATTTATCAAGGTAACAAAATACTAGTAATTAGCAAAAAATCAACACGTTATTTTTTCCAGCTATTTAAAAGTATAAATAATAAAATTCATTAACTTTTGTATAAAATATAATAGTAATTTTTGAAACTGTCAATTATGTTCCTTTAATTAAATAAATATTCATGCATAAAACTCTACTAGAACTCCCAATATATTACAAAATAAATGTAATTAAAAACTAATCTTATATAGATAAAAAAGTTTGTACTAATTGAAAGAGAATATTTTTCTTAACAAAAACCATTTTATAATGTTACTTTTATGTAGACATACATATGTATTTACTCTATAAGTTGCACCATGATCTATGCTACGGAGTGCGTCAGTCATGGGGTGACCACACTTGAATCTCCCATGCAGTATATATTTGTCACTATCATGGCTGTCGCCGCAGCAACATTGGTTTGCATCTGGCTTGGGCTATTAAAACGAATATTAGGATCGTGTTTAGAAATGGAAAGCTGGCATATTTAATAAAAGATCCCCTAGTTCTATTCCTTTTACTAATGTATTAAAAAGTATATCTAAAATTGTCAATATCAATCGTCCGAAGGAAACCCGTGTCTCATTGGCACTAAACTTCAACAACAAACAACAAATTTTCAAGTTTCGAAATTTTCTAATTTTTCTTTTTTAGTTGGAGTGCAAAACTAAAACTATTGCGTCTGTATAAGCAATATTTTCATCATTTATAGGAATATTTGTAAATATTTGTGTTCTCATTTAAATGATTATTGGAATGGTTCAGATAGAAAATGAAATTATTTAAACGTTTTAACATCTAAATATGTCATGTGACCCCTATTTTTCCTCTAACCTCAAACTCTTAATAAAAATATAATAATAATATAATTCTGAAAATTTCAGAAAATACATTTGTCTCCAAGTAAGTATGGTAAAATATGGTAATTGATTATAAACTTTGTCGTTTAAAAATAAACATGTTTTGTTATATAAAAAACACCTATCTCAAATATCTGCATCAGAACAAATGATTTTATTCACTATCTGGCGCCAATGTTTGTTATATGTTTTCTCGTATTGTTGAAGAAGGAAAAAAATAACACATTCAGTTTTAATTTGCCAGGCAAACTGCATGCGTGCAACAACCACCTTAATTTATATTTTTACAGGGGACCCGTTTTCCTGTTATTTAATCACAGGATTGACTATAATTTAAAATTGAATCCAGTAATTTTTTTTGAAATAGATCCGATATTTTGGAACAAAGTATTTAGGTGGAACCAACTTTTTTAAACTAATACTATTGGATTGTAAGATACAACTTATAAAGGGTATAAACAAAAGTACTTTGTGTTATAAGTAGCACTGAATATACATTTCTTTTATTTTGTGTGTATTGATATCTCATGAAATGTATTCAAAATTCATTGCGTTCAAGAATACGATAAAACTGGAAACATCCTTCATCAGGTAATGAATTTTTTTTCAGTCAGGATTCTTATTTTTGAGATTATTATCTAGTTTTTTTATCTTTTCAAACATGTTTATTTTTAAATAGCAGAAATTATAACAAATTACCATATTTATTTACTTGATACAAGGTGTTTAACCGAACAATAATATGTTGTGATACATATATAAGATGAATCACCAACCATAGTAGATGTAATTATTACTTTATGTACACACCTGTTTGTAAATTCAGTATATAATTGGGTGTTAATTAATTTGTATCGTAATCTTGGTAATTAGATATATAAATTTGTCGTCTGGTAACTGTATGATTTCAATATAGGGTTTCATCGGTTTCGACACTACTTAAAAGGGGTGGAGACTCAATGTAGTTTATATTAAATAAATGAGTTGGGGTCCATGGAAACAAAACGGTTGTTCATAAAAAAACCTTCTTTGAAAAAAACTGTTTTATTTTTCGTCAAGTCAAATCACTTAAATCATATACCTGCAATATATCCGACATCCAATGTATTATAAGGTCTTGTATTAATCGCATCAACATTTAAAAAATAGAAAAAACATGTTTTTAGTGTTTTTTCGATAGACTATTTATTCAATGATGTTACGGTTGCACACAAGCATTCCTGATTCGTTCAATTGTATTCTCAAGAGTTGTAAAACTTAAAGCGTACTAACACTTTGAGTTTTGTTTGAAAACCCAAAAGTTTTTTCTTTAATTAGGTACGTACTTTTTTATACACTTCCAAAATTTTGAATAATCAAAACGATAAAAGAAGATGTTGCTGTTGTACACCAAATAGACACATGAGAAGAAGATTTCTTTGCATATTTCTGCTTTATTCCAAACGAATCATTTCTTTTAATAACATACTAAAACTTTAAAAAGGATTATTATATTACATCCAAATTTAATTTTATAGAAAATAAAGGCAAGCTAAACGAAACTGTTTGTAAATTGTGTTGTGCGGCGGCTGAACCGGCAGCCAATGAATACTAATTGTATCGACAGCATCGCTTGTATAAACAATTTGGTCTAGTCAAGGTTTACCCAAAAACAGGGTGTCGAGCGGACTTTAGAAGCACAGAAAGCAAGAGATACCCTTGAAGCGTCGTTTATAAGATAACTGCAGCGAACGTCCCATTTCTCAGTTAGGTGCGCTTCCCTTTAAAGGTCTGTATTGTCAGTTTGGTGAAAGTACGAGAATATCGAAATAGTGTACACGACGAAAAAGTCTTATTATATAAATTATATAATAGTTCAAGTTAAAAATCTAGGAAAGTGTGTTTCATACATTTATGTTTACATTTTCTCCTTGTTCGCACGTCGCACTATATAATTAATGAAATCGATTAACATAAAAGCTGGTAGACTTATTAGTTATGCCAAAATGGAGAAAATATATTTCAAAACACACAACTGTTTTCTGAAAATAGTTTTCAATGAAGCTCGTTATTTTTATGAGATTCTGAACAGTATATTATCGCCATCTTACGGTGAATGGATGTATCATATCAATTTTATCGTATATTTATAGATGTCGCTTATTGCTCCGTTAATAAGTTTCGGTTTATAAGTATTGGCTCATATGGGTTCGGCAACCCATTGAATTCATTTAATATTTACGATTATTAGTCCACATGTTTCCTATAATTAATGCTGACGAGACTTCAATATATTTCTACGGGTTATTTTTTTCTAAACTAATAATACAGTTTTCATAACTCAACATGAATTTATCTTTACTAACAGACTACAGCGTAAAAGTATTTTTTCAGGAATGCGCTTAAAAGGCCTCGGGCGCTTACCACTTCTGTACAATACTTGAAAAACTAAAATAATGTACCAGGCGCGAATACAGCTTGGGTTTACAGGAAGGCGCGGGAAGGTTGAATATGTTTTTTTTGCGTGTTTATTTAAGTGTAAGATTTGAGTTACAATTATGTTCCGCTGGACCATGAAAGGGGGTAATTATCGTTGCTTCTCCTTTCTTGCACCCCATTCTCCCTCCTGTATACGCGCCTAGAATACGCGCCGAAGTTGAAAAAGTAAATATGTATATGCAATAATGTTATAAATAATTTGTGTTTAATAATCAGTTCGATATTTTTAATAATGATTATTATTATTATAGGTATATTTATCCCTTTCTAAAAAAAAAGAACAATTAACCTAGTCAATTTAATTTCTAAGTATAGTTTTCGCCATGTGCTTGTTGCTTCTGCAATAGAATATACAAAATCGGTGTTAGAAATATAATTCGAATTTTATAATCGTAGTGACTTTCATTTCTTTCAACAAGTTTCAGTTTAGAATTTATAGATATACCTATGTGCGACAAACAGAATTACACGGACAGGAATATTTTTTCAAAATAAAAACACTTTTATTGTCATTGAATTTCAGTAACAATTCAAACCTCCAGTAATACTCGAGACTTCTTGAGGAGTGCCACTCTTACAGAAGTTAACAGGGGTTTTACATTTGAAAAGATAGTGCTCAGTTTTTAAAGTTAAGACAGGGACATATCTTGCTAATATTCAAGTAAAATGCTCTATATGATATACAGATGTCCCACTGAATTGGGTCATTAGAATTTTTCGAATTTCTAGTAGGAATTTGATTTTGAAACTTGCAGAGTAGTCATGGCCGACTATGATCTTTTAAAGAAAATATTGTCAGCCTTATAGCACTTTTGGTCTACAGGGTGTCAATATCAACTTTCTTATTTTAAGTAGAATGGTGTAATTTTTATGGGTCCAGTGTATTGCTTGCATCATTTGTGATGAGATTGTATTAATGTTTCCTATTCCTAAAGCTAGGCGTTTTTGAGATATTTGTATTTTGTCAAAATTTTGACGTTTGTACTCTTTCCAATAAAATTAAATACCTCATAGGCTATTAGACATTAAGATATTCTACTGATGTGGATGCAAGTACACAGTCATAGGTATTCACTGCGACAGCGGTAACTGCAATATCATATACAGGGTGTTCGGAAACCCATGTCTAATATAGATCTCTTTAAAGATTTTTTTTTTTTCAAATGGAACGTAGTATTTTTCAGTGCAGCATTGAATGCAGCGCAAGATTCAACATCGATTAATATTGAAGTTTAGTATACCTATTTCTGATAGTTTTTGAAGCATTCACATTTATTTCATAAAACCGACAGAAATATGCCAAAGTTCCTACCGTTAAACAAGTTATTCGGCACACTCTGTCTAGCATGCTTCATAATGATGCGTTATATCTTATTGTTGCATTCATTTGTAATTATAATTGAAGTATTTATTGTGACTAATTTCCTTGCACCATTCCATTTAAAATAAGAAAGTTCATATCGATACTCTGTATACTAAAAGTGCTATAAGACTGCGAATAGTTAGCCATGACTACTCTGCACGTTTCAAAATCAAATTCGTACTAGAAGTTCGAAAAATTCTAATGACCTACTTCGATGGGACACCGGTATATACTCTTATAAATGAATTCCACGGTATTTTCCAACTTAGCTTACTTGTATTATTGCATGGTCCCTTTCCTTTGGCTTTTTGTCGTATTCTGAATGTTTTTTCTTTTGTATTGAATGAACACATCAGGTTCGTATCCCCACTTAAATTAGAAGACGTTTTCTTTTTATAAAGAAAGGAAAAAAAAACGAAGTCCACTTTCACTTCCTAACGAGCCTTTTTCAAACTTGTAGAAGTAGATGAATAGAAAATATTCTTAACAAACTGTTTATTACCAAATACAGTCCTAGGTAATATAAAGAATTTGTTTGAACAGAAATAATTGGCTGGGCCTGGACTTTACGCTCAGATCCACTTTTTATCTTTCCCTATTTTAATAATTCGGCATTTGAAACCGTGTTTAAACCTAGAACGATAAAAAAGTGATAAAGGTTCGGATATCTTTTTTATATTATAGGTATACAGTATTTAATATTACCGTAGATAATGAAGTTCATACAAATAACATGTGATTCATACTGTACGTACCTACGCAAGATTAAGTTGTAAACAATGCGGTTATCTTAACACTCACGATTATAAAATTTTAGTTAAGTGGGAAAGATAAGACAGTCTTTCGTGGCGAATCAAATAAATGTGTCTCAATGTTGCAATTCCGTGGACATAATGAGTTACGTCATTAAAATATTTATCTTATGCAAGGTTCTCATGTTAGTGTGTGGTGAAGATATATTTTGTGATTACGGTGTTGCTCGTGACGAAAATGTAGATGTGTTTGCCAGAAATGACTTGTACCTCGGCGAATCTAGAGATGCGATTCGGAACTGTTTGTGTAGCCCTACGAAATGTGTATACAAATGTTGCCCTCTAGACGAAGAGATCAGCAACATGACCTGTCAGACCAGCGCGGTCGCGCATATTATTGGTTTGAAGGAATACGTCAAAGGATATTTGACTTTACCTGAATTCGATATTATTCATCATCCAATAGAGTGCTTCGATCCAGGAATGACGCGCTTTATCATTAATCCTCGTAATAGCTATAAAGCGCCGGCAACGAATTTTATTGTCACTCCAGATATCGATGGTATGGAAGAGGAATTACAATATTTTTGTGTTGATTTCCATAGGGAATATCATGATTACGTCGGAATAATATGCCTTCAGGAAATATTAGATATTTCCGGATACGGCAACACAACAGGTAAATTTAAAATACAAAGACATATAAATTAGAAATACCGGCGAAATGTCTCATACTCTGAATACATGAAATAGATGCATTATAGTATTATATATCATACCTACTATAGACCAAATAGATAACATAACATATATTTTCACAGGTGTTATATCTCATAAAAAAATGATATAATTTTTGTAAACACTTATTTTATGCTCCATTCAATTATTCTTTTTTTCATAAAAAATTATTATGGAACGAAATCGATCACAATTTCAGTCTATTTTATAAAACATTTGTATACACGGAGTATTACAAATATAATATCGATATTACATTTTTTTATCAAGTATGGAAGTAGCAGTACCCGTTATTATATGAATTAAATACCAAGCTGGTAATATAAATTATTATAGCCTATGAAACTATCAATTCTTAAATAAATAATTACCCGTGTAACAAAAGTTTGCAATTCATAACTATGCATATTGTTTATAGATATCAAAAAAAAATAGTGTTATTATTAGTTTAGCCGACTGAACAATAATTTTAAGAAGTTCAAATTTCGATCTAATGCAATAATAAAGCAAAAGATATTCTAAAACAAAAAAAAATATCCAAATTCCCTTATCAATAAAACACCCAAACAAAGAACATTTATCATAAATCAACAAGAAATTGAAAGATAAGAAAAAATGAGTGCAACCTTTTACATTTTTTACGATACCCGATCTATGTGTACATATTCATATAACTATACACATTTCTGGTTAAAAAGAATTTGGACGGTACTGTATCTACTTGCAGTTTATTTTAAATACCTTACCAAAAGGATACTCTTATTTAAATTGTTTTTATAAATAGAAAAAAAAAATTGTATTCCGTCGTATTTCAAGTAGTTAAACAGTCAATATTATTTGTTATTTTGTCTTCTAAATATAATAACCTCTCACAAGCGCAAAACGGTTTAACTGTAATTAAATGCTAGATGTTCTCGTCGTATCTTATTAACTTTAGCATGCTTTTATATTTGTTTCACAATTTTATATTTTAAATTCAGCAAGTAAAATTTAATTTAAAAAAATACCTTTACTTAAGCGACCAAAGTTTTGGTCGAAGCATCGCTGAGAAATTTATATAATATTAATAAAAAAATATTACTCAAAATAGCTTCTCTTTCTCATCAATTACTAATAAACATATTGTTCATACAATACTCATACTCACACATACCACCCGTCATTACTATCGTAAATGAATATTATCTTGCATCGCTAAATAAGATCACATGAGGTGCAAATTTGGTGGAGGCGCTACATAAAGTTATTCCATTCGCATACCTGTAGACAGATATAAAAAATTCTATAAATATTGAAATATGTGCCCAGTAATAGAGAATAGATCAATGTGTTTCATCAACATGAATATAAAATATATTAATTCTATTACAAAATATTAAACAGTACTTTGGATATTTAATACTTCGTTGAAATTTCTGTATGTAATGAAATAATACTTACACATTCGAGACTTGAGATGTAGATTAACATTCCTGTAGTGGCGTGGGCGGCATTTATACCGCCTTTTTTTTTCTAAATAGTTGTCTGTCTTACCTTAAAGTCACAAACGGAAATAACATAGACCAGCGTATATGCCGGCACACAAGCACGTTATTTTAAATGGTGCGAGCGCTTAAGGGTGATTAAGATACTTCCAACGGCATCTGTCCGGCAAAACCCGAGTAAATACTAATATTGTCCTGAATAATTTGTTGCTATATTAGTGGTTTGCAGATTTATGACGGACAAGAATAAAACGAGTAGTTGTTAAGAAGAGTATTTTGGAAATTCAACTTTACTTCGTAGAAGTTTCTGTGTGTGATACAATAACTGTTGAAATATTATTTTTTTTATATACTTTCTTGAATTAATTAATGAACTCAATTTTAATCTAAATGTTCTTTGTTTTTTTTAACAGCCAACATTTTGCAAAAAAAAAGATATTAATCCTGTATGCTGCCATCTAAGGCCGATTCGACACGATACATTTTTCTGTACAGAATCGTATACATTTTCATGCACAACTTTTCAGGGTCACTTTTATGTGCAGAAACCAACTAAGGCAAATGTTTAAAACATCATGGATACTTAACCTCGTTATTTTGTTTCTGATACATTATAAAATAAACATTGAAACAGATTTTTCTGTAACTCAGTAGCTTCAAAACATGAACACAAGCCTAGTCTTTCTTTTTTTTAATCATTCTAGATGTTTTTCATTTTTTGGTTGGAGCATATTTGTGTATCGGCATTTATTATTTTATAATAGAACTGCCTACATTTATGCCTAACCAAACACAACTCAGGAGAGCACCATCTATGCAACAATTACTAAACTATCCATTTGCCATAGTGTTCTATTTTACAACAAATCATGTATCGGGATTTTCATCTATGTCAAATTTTGAGGTTTTTTTATGAGTAGCTTTTTGCAAAATAGAGACAGTCAACTTTGTTTTTGCTTATTGTGTTTTAAAACATACATGTCAACCTTCAATTTGTCTATCTCAGATTTATTAATTTGCTCCTTGGTTCCTCATAATTCCTTTTAAATTTTATTTTCAAAGGCTGAAAATACTAAATTATTTTTCAAACAGACTCCTTTCGTTTTTTTTTTTTAAAGTAATATTTTGATTAAATTTTTTTTTTTTTGTAAACTCGAAGTCACAATTTTTTGCTATGTGCTAATTTACAGTTAGAGTCTCATTATTCCCAAAAATGATTCTTGAAAAGTCACTTCCCATTTGGTACGATTTTTTCAACTGCATGTCATGTATCTACCTATAAAATTAAATTTGTATTAGGTACATATAAAATTCTTAAACACACATTCTGCTACAGTTCTGGAAATTATTGTTGCTGTTAAATTAAAACAAATTGACATTAATTTCTAAAGAAAATATATGTTAAATAGCAACGCATACCCGGTATACATAGCTTTACTTATCAACCGCGCAGTGCTCTTCAAACTGTAATTAGTGTTTACGAAATAACAAATTTGGCATTTATTTAAGCAATGAGAGCAATAGGAAAGAGCTTTACTCCGACAAAGTTTTATGCACAATATTTAATATTATGCTTTCTCCTCCGTCACGATATTTTTAACATACAAGAGCTACAATTTATACAATTGTATGAAAATAAATAATTTTTATTGTAAATTGTTGTTTATGAAGGTAATTTATTTGAAACACTTTTATTCACTCTCATAGAAATTGAAGAGGTTATCACCAAAGATGCGTAAAGCGTTCTATTTTCATTGTCAAAATTAAAAGAAATCAATTTGTCCTACCTAGAATATGTAGCGATTCTCTTAAGAGGTAAATTTTTGAAAACTTTTTTATTAGTTTCACGAGCTATTATTATCGTTGCATATTAACAACGATAATAATAGCTCGCTGGTGGACGGTGTCACTAATGTAATTTTGTTTATCATAGGAAGTTTTGATTGCAGAGTTTTCAGGAAATGTTTTAATATGCAACCACACCTTTTGCTTTTGCAAACATTTTCGCTAATGAACATATTGCCTACGTGATACTTTATCTTTTTTTAAGGTCTACATTTTTCACTTTTTAGAGAAAAAAAGAGAATAATGATTATAAAATTGCACACTAAATTGAAGAAATTACAAAATGTTTTCAATGAATATTTAAATAAACTTAAGCTGTAACGGTTTTCTTCATCATCTATGCTACAAAAATAAAATGTGTGTAGCATACATAGCAAAACATAACAATTTTTATAAATAGATACACAATTATCATAATCATTAAGAGTCATTCAAAAGAGAAAATGTTAGAATTACCACAAGGAAAATAAATACACCCAAGTGTTTACAAAACCATTCACTATATTTAAGTGCCACTTTCTTTTTTTTTTTGCTATTCTTATTTCTTAGTGTTTCTTATTAGTAGTACTTTGAATTTTAATATGTTTGCTACAGATTTATCAGTTATTGACTATGACTGGACCCTATTAACAGGAATTTGTTAATAAATTGTGTAAACAAAAGTAAATACATGATTTTATAAGTATAAGTACTGTTAGAAGGAAACGAAGTAACCTTCAATTTATTTATTTCCTTCAGCATGTCTGATCTAGAAAAGTCACACAAGAACACATGAATTCTCCGGTAAAGAAAATAAACAAAAATTCAGACAGCGACGAATGAAGCAAATATTAATTGCTTAGAAATGATTGATGTTAACCGTAAATGTCTGTCGATATGGAGTAATAGCAATATAAAAAAAATATGAAGGACAAGATTAAAGTAAAACAAAGCCAACTTAAACGTCTAATAAAAAAAATGCTGTAAGTGTATTTTGTTTACTTATCCTTGAAATAAATAATAGTAAAGGAAAGAGTACATGTTTTACACAGTGACTAAAATGGGTTTAAACATAAACTATTTGACTCAATGGCACACACTACTATCTGTTATTAGTAATTTTGCACATGTACTTAGTTTACAAGAGAAATGCAATTACAGAAATGAAGCTACAACAATTTATCTGTATGCTAATACCTGCAGTTAGTAATTAAGCTATTACATAGAAAAGGGCAAGCTTATGGATAATTAGCGCGCTAATATATACTTAAACGAAAGTATTAATCGCTAGCACTAATAGGTTCTACAGTTCTTACAGTAGTGGCGCATCACTCGAAACAAGTTTTAAAAACCATTTTGATATAACTAACAAGGAAACCCCTAGAACCTAGGAGCATGAAATAATTAGATTAGTATTAGTAGCACTAGGGAAAGATAACATTCTCATGGATCAATTAATCTCGTCTCGTTCCCCATAAGCTCATCCAACAAATTCATGCCGGTAAAGTAGATCAGTATCTCGTTGATTGGCACCATTTTTAGATCTTCTAGGAAAAGTCAACCTTTCTATTTACCTTACAAACCCATTTTTTTCCCAAATTGAGCATTTGTTGTTTAATATTTTAATTTCAAGATACTTAGATTTTTTTCGGAGATATGTTTGGTAAATATCAAAAATATTATTAACCTACTCATTCATTCATTCATTAATGTTAGGGTGGGCACTTAATGCCCGGGAACTTGAGCTAGATGCTTATTGTACCATCCCTATTAATTCTCTTATTTCCACTGGAGCAGCTTGGTGTTCTCTATAAAGGCCAGTATCTTGCCCAGTGGCAACTTGAGAACCTTTGAGGGCTCCAATAGATCTCTCCCGAAATATTTCTGCCTAAGTACCTTCAGTTCTTCACATGTGCAGATTATATGTAAACTCGTTTCCTCCTGTAGTTCGCATCTTCTACACCACGGTTCGCTTACCCGGCCTGTGTTGTATAGATGCATAAAAATATTAAATTTTAAATAAAAGATACAAGAATATTTTGTTCAGCACAATGAAATAATTTCAACAAAATTTTATCACGAAAGATTAGTTTCGTACAACAAAATATTTCGTTATTTGAAATAAATAAGGGGTTAAATGAATAAAGAATTTGGTTCAATTAACCAAAAATTTATTTGCCCATATTTAACTCAATATTTAGTTAGCTTAAGCAAAATTTGGTATCATAAAACAAATCGGTTTTTCACTGTATTGTAAGAAGTAAATAATATTTTCCGCAAAATATTTGTTTTTTATACTATATAAGATAAAACACATATAACTACATATGTTTTGATAATCCTTATATAAATGTGGCGAAACGCAAAGTTAAAGCGAACAATATGAAACACTAAAATAATCTGAATAAACTTTCCTCGTCGATTTGCAGCATTCAGTGCCTTTTCTGTTGTAATGAATGGCATAAATACCTCTGTACTTAATTTGTTAGGGCTTTGAGAAAGTGTAGACGATGAATCTCATTAAGCAACAATTACACAGCTGTAATTAGGTAGTAGAGAAACGCAAAATTTTAGGCTTCAGAAATATTCACCATTTAAATGCAATCAATAAATGTAAATAAATCACATCGCGATTTAAATGTAACTTGAAGTCATTTAGACGAAACATATGGGTGTACTTATTAATTAATCATTATACGTTTTTTTTTTGTAAAAATAAAGAAACGAATAGCAGAAATTCTTGACCATAGATTAGAAACTATAAACACTATAAAAGTTCTTTGAGAAAGATCTATAAATTTTTACTAAAATTTCTTTTATATAAGAGATATTCTGTATACACTGTGTAAAATATCTGTGCTCGTCATACTATTATTCTTCAGCATACCGCTTTGATTATATTCGGTCAATTAATTGACGAATGCTTCCGGTGTATATCGGAATACCTCTAACCTCTTTTATCATTATATTTTAAGTGCTTTTAGGATAAATTTGCAAAAATGAATACTAAATCGTCATGATTTTCATAAAAATTGGAATTAAATATTTACAAAACAAACCTTAAGAAAGTTTATAATTTTCACCTTAGTGAACTACTTTGTTAACCAAAGATTATACCGTGGGTAAAATGGCCGAAAGAGCCATTAACGAGAGCATTATTATGTAATAATTTCGGCATATCTTTGTCAAATTTGTTTCATAAAAGATTATATGAAAAATCTATAAAAGGTATTTTGTAGTGTAGTTTTTCAGGACGATCAGTTCCAGAGTTATAAGATTGTAAAGTAGTTCCTTCATCTTTCTACATCCAACGGTTTTCTGAAAAGAAGACAAACACGCATTTAAATTTTTGTCACGTAATTTACTTCATTATTTACATAACCTTACACACAAAGGAAATATTTTCTCAAATTCATCAATATTGCCACCAAACGCTGAAATTTTATGAAGAAAAGATATTTTGACAGAAGAAAAAAAATAAATTATTTGATGCTCTGCTGTGAACGAAACATCTAATATTTAATTCAATGAATTACCTCCAAAATATTTGAAATAATTCGCGAAAATATATTTTCATTGTGCATTCCAAAATTGAGATAATTGTAGGGTGAAGTTAAATATGAAAAATTGACTCTTACTGATAAGAGTTTTAATAACATTTTTGTTGCAAGTGACCACTATTTACATTAGAAATTTTAGGGGGGATTTAATACTACATCCCATAGCTAGGTACTTATCTCTACGGAGGAAATGTTTTGAAGATGTAAGAATAAGACCCAAATTATAGGGGCTTAAATATCTGCAAAGCAGAGATTATAAAGCTGCCAATAATTTTTAATGTCTCTATTAAAACTTTTGTGCTAATTATTTCTAATTCTAGATCAAGAGCTATTGTAATAGTAAACGTTATTTAAGCATTTAGATTTTATTAGGTTTAACCACAGTATTTACCCGGAATTTAATTATTTAAACTGTTTTGATAGGGCGCATCTCGTTACACAGAAGTAAAAGAATGAAATTTGGGAAAGAATTTTTTTTATGTACTTAAGACAAATAGAAAACGCAATACAATTTATAAATGTAAAAACTCTATTGCATTCATGTTTTAGAGTGTGTTTCCTATTTGTCTTTTTATAAAATATCGTTAACTATGTTAATGTCCACAAGGGCTTAAATATCTAAACAAATGTAAGGGTTGCATTACGTATTGATATTTTCCTTCCGTACCATGAGAGTTGGTACTGTAACTAGTTTTATTAAGAATTTTAGTGTTGTATTTTATTATTTTATTTTATGCACATCACTTAATAGTACTGCGATCATTCCAATTTTATGCGATTTTTATGTGGCATGCTTCGGTAGCTTATTAGCAATATTTATATACAAAAATATTTTTGCTGTTATGATTTATATGAATTTAAAGAGTAATTTCGTTTCTTCGACCATGCGTTACTATTTAAAAGCGATAAAAAATGGTAAAGTCTTCGAAACAATTTCAAATTTGTTACAAAATAATCATTGTCCCTATACATAACAAGTAAATTAAAAATAAATTTCTAGCAAAACGAACAATACTGAACTTAATAACAAGAGTTGCAATAAGCAGATAATTTTAGTTAGTTATTATGACTTTTCAAGCCGAAAACTCCTTCTTTGAAACACAGAATTGCAAATTTACACTATTATGATCAGCAGCCTAAGTGTTACATATTTTCCTGCCTTCGTACTATATTAATTTAATTATTTATTTGGATATACGGTATATTCTAATAATTATAATTTCTTGCAATAACATTTTTCTTCTAATTTACATTTCGGTTTTATAGTTTAGTTTTACCTTTTTCAATATAATCTTTTTGTCCTATTTTCTGTAGTCTGCTTATAATAAGAAGAAAAAATAATTATTTTATATAATCATCTACTTTTCTGTTAATTTGATGAAAAAATAATTAATATTTACCAAATTGTCCCGTGATACAGTGTATTAAATTGAATTATTTTACCCTTATACCAAAATTGTGTGAGTTTTAATTTAAATGTTTAAATTTAAAATTTTCTGACATCGTTTTATATTTTAAAAATTCACAATAGAAGTAGGTGAAATAGATTTCAAACGTTCACAAACGACTAACATATATTGCAAAACTTTTTCTGTGATTTTTATTTATTATGTAATTGTTTTTCGCCAGTTTGTTAATTTGTACATTTGGGAATGTTTTTCCTAAACTTCCTAACTTAAAAAAATATGATATTTTAATATATATCTTCTAACATTAGTTTTTTACTATTTAAATTTACTTAATACTTTAGCTTATTATTAATATTTAATTTAATTACTATTTTTTTCTTATTATAAGCAGAATACATAAAAAAGAATAAAAATGTTATATTGAAAAACATTTAAACCATCGAAATGTAAATTAGAAAATATTTTTTCTAATTGTTAGAAATTACAATTATTGAAATAAATCCTATACCGAAATATATAATTGTATTAATATTTGTGAAAACAATAAGCGATAAAAAAAGGACAAAGAAAACTTCTCCTACATTTCCTGTTTTAGAATTCATAGTTATAAAATACCAAAAAATATTTTCTTTTACCTCATAACCGTAAATTTTACACAATAACAAAAAATACCATATAATATTTGCAAAGATATAATTATCTTTTATTTACGACAGATATTTGTTTACTAGAGCATAGTTTTATAGTTCACCAATTTTTTATTTCTTACCTTTTTCGTTTTGCTAGCAAAGACTATGAAATTCCACAACGTTGTCGATTAAGGTGCTCTTCAGTGTACCTTATTCTGCAAAGAGCCAAATGGTTTTGAATTTTGACAATTGACACTAATTAATTAATAAACGCATATGATAATACGATAAAGTTGCTCAATGAAAACTTGTATATTTAACCTACCAGCATGTGCATATGGGTATATTGTATATCGCTGACGCATAAATATTTGCTGATCGCCGCCTAGACAAATTATAAGCTTTCTCGCGGGTGGGGTTAGAACAAAAAGCTGTGGTACAAAATATTTCGCTATGCTCAGTCACCATACATTCCACCTGATAACAACATTCGACCATGAGCGACCAAGCTCTATCAGTTTTTTCGTTAATTTACGTGTACGTTTTCGTTAATTCAATCGAATCGGCGAATATCAAATGCGCCAAGGAGCTCAGTATAAAGATTAGTGACGGTATCAAAGCGGACGGCGTAATAGTAAAAGACGGAATAGTGTACAATGACAATAATTATTATACATTAGACGGTGAAACTTACGGGTGTGCATGTAACTTGAAGATATGCGTTCGCAAATGTTGCCCGCGCGGTCAAGAAATCCGCAATAAAACTTGCCAACCTTCCTCTCATGATTTCTTTGATTTGATTCGGGCGACGATTGGAGGAGAGTTTGATGAAAAGAAATACTATCCCTTCCCTAATTTCGTCCACTGTCCCGATAGACGCAAAACGCCGCCGGGGGCTCAAATGAAAATCACTTCTAATGGCCACTTGTCTTACATTAATAGTTTGGACCACCTGCATTATTGTCTAGATTATTTCGGTGAATTTGATCACTTTTCTGCTTTGGTGTGCCTAGACCTTCAGAATGTATCAAACGGAATAACCATAGGTATAAAATTTATTTGTTTGACCGTAGCTTTAAAATATTCGCGTTGCCAAACAGAAACACCGCGATTAAAATTATACCACAGATATGATTAATTTTAGATATGCATATGCTTTATCAACCACAAAATTCGTTTTATAACTGATAATTCCTCGATTTGAGAAATTGTAATCATTGAACAATTCAGGTTTAAGGTATCAATTCAAGGAAAAGTTATATTGACTTTGTATTTGGAAACTTTATTCTTTAGCACCATAAGTCATAAAATGATAAATATAAACTAACTTTCCGTATTTTAACCTTGCGTTAGACGTATTAGAACGCAATAAGGCGCTATGTATGTGTAAGATATACGACAGGTACAGTTAAATGAGCATTCCGCTGATAGAAAACAATATAAACAACTACAATTTTTGTTATTGAATTTAAATAGTAACAAGACGGAGCAATATAAACTACTTTTGGCAGAGGAACATTCGTTATAAAACATTAGTGCATGTTGTAAACAGAAAACTCTGTTGCATTGCTTGCAGAAATACTTGGATAACTTCGTTTCCTTATCTTGCATGCGCATAGTGCAAGCTTCCCAATTTCCAAAATTTGCAGAGATTAAGGGAGTAGATTCATCAACCAAGGGAAGTTAGTGCTCGTCTTTTTTCAAGTCGTAGGCATTCTTGGACCCTTTTCGGTATGTCGATCCATTTTATCTGCTCACAAACACGTTGCTTCAAAAATATTATAAACATTTCAAAAATACTCTGCAAGTCCATAATTAGATTTATGAATGAAAATAATGCTTCTTAAATACTTCCTAATTATATATTTTAATTTACTATAAAGGTGGAATATGTTACAGATTTAATTTGACAGAGTCCTAAAGAAGTGACTTCCGATTTAGGCTATGTTACATTAATCCTAGTATCAATTAAGAGTTGGAATGCATGAGTAAAATTTTCAAGAAGCATGCATAATATGAGTCATGAGTCACCGATACTCATGTTATGTATTTCAGCAAGCTTAATAAAAAAATTGAAATTTGTAGTAATTGGGTAATAGTCTTTTTCTAAAATATTAAGTTTTTTACACTTTTGGTTAATCGGAAGTCGCCATAAACTTGGTTATTTTAATTAGAACACGCTGTATACTATTGTATTTTTAAAATCACCATAAAAGTATATGGCGATTACAACTAGGGATTCCCTAGACCTAGACCTATTATCGACTGCTTCTAAGAGTTTCGCGAAAATTTTGATATTTACATTTAATTTTCAGTTGTTTTAAGTGGCACAGGTCTACTATTTTAAAACTACTAAGTACTAACAATGTTTCACCAAAATGTAGTAAAAAGTTCCGTATCATACAGGCTGTCCAAAAATTAGTGACGTATCAAAAAATTTTGAAAGCTCAAAAATTCGTTTTTTTTTTTTAATAAAGCATGTATCTTTTCATATTATTAGGAGGGACATTAAATTCAACACCGATTTGCTGTAATATTCCTTATACCCATCTTCAATATATATTTTTTAATTACTCGTTTTATTTATTAACGAATTTTAATTTTAAGTAACCGAAAAATTTATTTTGGTAGGTTATGACATTGAGGCTACAATAGATTATTGTTGTGTGTAAAGTATATTACTGCCATAACTATTGTTTTTAAATGTCAAAGTTCAGAAAGCTGCAATAAAATTTCTGTAAATAAATCTGGTATTTGAAAATTCTATACACAGATGCTTTGACTTAAAACACCTTCAAATATGAATCTAATTTTTCTCATTCTGGAAAACATATTTATTACGGTGCTTTTTTTATATACCTATGTAGGTAATAACCTTACCTGTTGTTTAAAAAAAAGTGTCTGTTTTCTGCGTCGGAGTATCTTTCATTGAATTTTTTCGACAAGCTCTTCCTGCAATTCTTTTCACTTTTCATAAATATAGAATAAATTCAGGATCTTCAGATTAAAATAAACTAGAAACATTTCTACTTACGTAGAATTTTTAAATTCATCACAAAAGCCTATTACAATAACAGTTCCTAATAACTATCCTGAACTGTTTCTAAGATATTACGAATTTTATGAAAATTTATTTTATAATCATAAACTTAAAAATAAAATACCACAATATGACAAAGAAAATAATTTCATACTTTTGTTCCAAATGGTTTCAATAACTTTCGACCAAAATCGGAATGGCGTAAAGACGCTAGGTAAAGAAAAATGAGCAACTGCTGTATTAAATATTAATAACGTCTAACTCAAATAAAAATAATTAGAAAGTACTATATATCTTATACGCCCCATTTGTAAGGCTGAAGAGTTTCGTTAAGCTGATTAGGAGATTCATGACCACTCATGACTCATATTGTGCACACTTCTTGAAAATTTTACCCGCGCAACCCAGAGTTAATCGATACTACGATTAATGTAATACCACACATAGCCTAAATAGGAACTCACTTCTTTACCACTCAATTAAAATCTTAAAGAAAAATAAAACTGACTGAAAAACTGAAAAAACTTCGTTGAAACTGAAGACTTCTAACTAGCCACTTCTGTGAAAAAGCCTGTATAAATGTTTCGACGCACTGATATTCACTATATTTAAAAAAAAAATCCGAAAATATTGTTATGTTTATTTTATTTATTACCATGTGTTTTGGTTTCCCTACAAAATCATCGAGTATTAATATCGCTTATACTAAAAAAAATTATCAAAAGATCATCGGCGATAAGTTTCTTATAACGTTATATGTACGTCGTGTACATTTTGTTAACAATATCAGTTCGAGATTTTGTTGAGTTACAAAATACCTTAAATTCTAGCTTACGTCTATTTTCCATTTCTACATTTATGGCATCGTCGAAATGCACACTAGATATCGAAATAAACTTCCTTCACTTTCTTGAGGATATACGATACTATAGCTGATTTGTTGAAGTCAAGCCTACTGGTGCCTTCTGCTGTAGATACACTAATAAATGGTGATGGCAAAGCCATTGGTCAGATCAAATATTGTAACGTTCATTTTGTATTGCTAAATTCACATTAGAGCGTACGGTCAAGCTACGGTCAAACAATACAAAACGCATGTAACAATATTTGATCTGACCATGACCTGACCGGGACCGAGTGTGAATCGACCTTTTATAGTGACGAATGATTTTTTTGTTTTCAAAAATTCGAGCTGATCAACACTGTTAAATCAATTGTCGGAGAGCATCTGATCCTTTTGGTTGTTTACTCACATAAATTTCCAAATTGTAGATGTATTTTGGCCTCTGCTCGACCGATTTTATTCCATATCCGTAAGTTTAGAAAGAATGTACTGTTTGAACAGATATCCTCCTCTGAAGCCTTCTAATATTTCGGCAAGTGTTATAATTTGGTGAATGAATCTGTTGAAAATTTTAATTTATTAACTTCCTTTCTAATACCTCGCGCTTCCAAATCATCAAAACGCAGACATCAAATTAGAAATTAAAAAAAAAACTCTTAAAAAAAATCACAACTTCTCCAAACTTGTTACGACGGACGACTCCTAATAAATATAATAGACCTATAAAACGTTATATTTCGAGATAAAAGATAATATATGGTATCTTTATATCTCTTGATGAATGATGCAAATTCAGCTTTCCGTGGCACTTTGGGCATTCCTTACTTCTTCAATCGCTCCGGTAAGATGTGGCGTTTTTTTTTTTTTTTAGAGACGGTTATCTATCTTGTGTTACGCAATGTGTAATCTTTACCTACATAAACATCGTAATTATCATCCAAATGATCAATATCTTGTGTGGGTATCAAATTATTTCTTCCGGGTATTCTTGGCGAGCTTTAGTGTTATTTAGTGTTATCAGTTTTACTAATAACAATTTATTCATCAAAATGTCCTTCTTATTTCTCTTCCAATAATCATTTATGAATTTACTATATATCTTACGGTTTTATTGCTATTGTAAATGATTTATAAATATATTAATGAATAAATTAAACTACATATCAACGTCACCAAGTTGCTGTAAACAAGGTATAGAAATATACCTATACATGCAGTTAATAATAATAATATATATTTCCATCCATGTATACACATACAGGTAGGTGTTAGATACCAGAAAAATGTCGAAAGAAAAGCATTGATATCAAGGAGCATCGTATCGAACTTTTAGTTAAGTAAATTAGTTACGAAATGCCGAAGATTACAATGTTTAAAACATGAAAAATGAAAAAATAAATGTAATAGTTTAGAGAAGATACACACTTAAAATTACGCGCATTTAGCTTTTAAACGAGAAAACACTGATATTATTTTTTTAGAAAAGTTTGTATTTTAGATTATTGGCCTGTAGATCTAAGTAATGTTTTCGCTGAGCAGGATTCTAATTCCTCATTATAATTTTTATATAATAAATTTTAATAAAAATATCTATTAAATACAAAATTGCAGATAATTTAATTTTTAATATTGAATTCACTAAAGTATCTTTTCTTTTTAATGATTACCTTCGTATATTTTTTATCATGAAAAAAAAATGGAAGTCAGGGTACATTTGTATTTTGTAAATACCCAGGATTTTAAGTTAAGTTAAAAACAAACATGGGAGAAGAAGTTATTTATAAGATAGGATGCCTTTTCAGTTAAGCTAGCTTTAATTTTAGTTCTCCTTGTTTAGGCATTACACCATTACAATGTATCTATTTATAATTAGATATAAAGGGATTGTAAGGAAGAATGCCTTGAAAATTTTTGTTAATTATTTATGGAATATACTAACCTCACATTATTTAATTTTATATAATTATCTTGTTTTATTTTGTAAATAATATCAATAAAACTACATGTTGTGTATATAATCAGAGTGGTGTATATAAACGATAATAAGCTTATATATGTGCTCTCTAAGTAAGGTTTATACATGCGCACGCCGATAGAACCAGAACTGCATATAGCATCCAAGGACCGCAGTTTTGATATTCTCTCCGTCATATGGGAAGACATTAAGTAAGATCACTACTGTACCTGATCTATATATATAGTTCGGGTTCTATCGGTTTGCGCATGTATAAACCTTATTTAGAGAGCATATATAGAAGCTTATTATCGTTTGTATACACCACCATTTCTTATAATTCTCAATCATAGGGGGAGACATTAATTAAAACCGCCACTGTACTTACATCTATTCGCCTAAATAATAAAAATATAAAGTAACAACAGCGTATAGCGGGCATCATGTATCTCACATTTAAATATGTTGTTTATCAAAACGCCGCACACTAAAACTATGCGAAATTAAATCAAACTAAAATAAACTTCTAACATACTTAGCAAGAATGAGTTTACATGAAAATTCAAAGAGCAGCTAGAAAAAAAAACGTAAGTGTAAGGGGGATATTTATATACATATAAATTTATCAGCCACATGTGTACATTATATACAGCAAAACTACATGTTTTAAAAGTGATTACATTAATTATTATAACTATTAATTCGTTCATTTGTAAGTTTCACAATCATCAGACCTAATAATAAAAAAATTGAAAATGAAACAATTTTCTATCAAAACCAATAATACCAGTATTAGAATGTTCTATTTGTTTGTAAATAAATAATAATAATAATAATATCAATTTATTGGCATTATACAAATTATACCTGTGTATATACATATCAAACTCTTATATGCCAAAAAGGCTAAATCATCGTAAGATGCTCTTCCTTTAACCTCCAATCAGTTATGACGTCCAGATTTTCACATTGTAATGCTGGCTAAAAGTTTAATTTATATCAATGATCTTCCTAGAAAGATAAGTTTACCAACACAAATAATATTGTACGCTGATTATATAAGTGTAGTTCACAGTGCAACAAATTTAGGAGACATTTCACAAAAATTATCAACAATTTTAGCTGACATTGATAAGTGGATGACTACCAAATGAATTTTGAATTTATATTGTCGAATAATTTTGTTTTAATATTTGTAAGATTTGTGGTTATTTACTAATCTTATTATACAATCAAGGCTTAAAACATTTTGGGGGGAATGATGCTTGCTAAAAAAAGCTAAGTGAATATTTAAAAACGCCATTTAGGCTTAATTAATCTCCTATGTTTTGGTCAAGTGTAAATTATGTGCATAAATATTTTAAATATCCAGCAGTTTACATTTAAGGCTTATTATAGCACATATTGTTTTGGATTATCTGATTAATGTTATTTAGACACCTTGTTTTAATTGATATTCCATTTATAACTATTTTATAGTATAACTCTTGCATAAATTACATTTTTAAAATTGTACTATACACTAACAAAGAAAGATTATTTCTAGTAAAGAAATAGATATCTTAATAATCTTAATTAAATCTAAAAATATTTCACACAAAAAACTTTATTTGAATTGATTTGAATAGTAACATAAGATTGATGTTACTGCTTCTTTGAAAGTATTAAAAATTTCTTTAAAATAATAGCTTTTATTCATATAAATTACCATAACAGCAAAAAAAACACATTTGTTTAGAGAAATGATATTAAATTTAATACATTTTTAGCAATAAAATCATTATTATTTAGTCGTACTCGTTTCAACAATTACGTTATTTATTTAAATAAATAAAATACGATGATTACTCCTCCATGTTCCATACAATAGTAATACTTTGGTTATTATGCATGTTTAAACACAAGTTACTTTTACCCAATCAAGCACGCAACGCATTTAGAAGTGTGTTTGCTCGCTTCCCAAGCTCTTCAATTTTTGGCTACAAAACAATCGTGGAAGAATCACCTGCATAAATAAAAATTACTAGACGTTATGTTATAATGTTATATACGAATAGTGTAGAGCCCAAATCTTGACCATTGCGGAACAGCTAATAAGAATGGTAAATCGGTTCCTAAAATAGATTTAAAGACTAAAACAAAAAAAAAATTATAAGTCTTTCATTACGAAGATAAAGTCTGTTTCAGGTAACTCGTTCGCTATCTTTTTCTTACGATCTATTCCATCTAGATTAAAGCAAAAAAAAAATGATCACAAAACTCTATCCAAAGCATATTTGAAACTATTTTCATTTTCCGTAACCTTTCGTTGTATCCGAGATCGATAGCAATAAAGTAGCAAAGCACAGCCATTCCATTCAAAATACGGAAGTGGCTATCGATTTCCGTTATAACCAATCGTTTCTGGAAGATAGACATAAATTTTCAAATGTATGTTCAGATGAGATTTTGTTGTAAAAAAAAAAACTTGTCACACTAAACTACATAACAATAATCTAACAGATCACCAAAATGCAATGGAGGAATAATTGAAACGCCCTCTATCTTCGTAATTGAACAGATTGATCGCATTTGTTATTTTTGCCATTAGATTAAAATCTATTTTGTCCTCCAAAAACCTTATATTGAAACGATATGGGGCACTTTGTTCAAATAGACTAATTACACAACACCCAATTATGTATTTATTTAATTCTAGCATTATAGTGATTTCGTTAAATCTATATGATTATAAGATTCTGTGTACAGTTTTATGATATTTTTTTTTGGGAAAACAATACATGGCGAAAAAATATTACAGGTACGCCCAAAGAAAGACACCACCCGTCCAGTTTGAGCACAAGATAAATTGCCATTTTGTAACGTTTGTTCGTTTATATTTTTATGTTTTTTTGTATCTTATCGTTAACGAAACAACATCTAAATTTGTACACAAATATGCGGTACATATGTTTAAGTACGTTATTCTTACGTGGTGCCTAAAATTTTTAGATTGAAAATCAAATATTACAACTTTTCATTTTAAGTATAAGGCCTGTTTCAGACGAGGCGGTTTAGTTGATTCAACTAAGTTGCAAGGAGCAAACTGATATGAACCCTTTCACACGCAGTCAACTTGTCCGCTTCGGCGGCTTCAATAGTTCTTCAATGACAATCAACTAGTTGAGAATAAACCAGGCAACTTAGTTGAATCAACCAAACCGCCTCGTCTGAAACCAGCCTAAGATCAACGATCTTTCTCAACTTAATAGAACACATAATACTTTACAGACATGATATTTCGGGAGCATTCTGGAACAAAATAAAGTAAAAACATGACGAGATACGTGGATAACAACAGAATCGCTATAGCATCCAAGTCGTTTTTCTTTGGGAGCTTTAAATTTATCTGTTACTACGGTCTTAATAAAAAAACAAAACGAGTCATTAGTTTGCAATGAAATTAGCTTAGCAATACATTACAAAATGCTTTTGGTATTAAGCCATTAACTCTGTTCTAGCTGTCAAAATGTCCAAACACACATCATTATTCCATACATCCCAATAAAAATTATTTGTCTAATAAAATTACAATTGCTATTTTCTTTTGCATAGTGTATTATAGAAAATACGCATATTTTCTATAGCGAGGAAGTGGAGAAGCCCTTTAGTATCTGTACTTTAAATGCTGAAAATAGTTGGTGATATCAAAATATTAAAGTAAAAATAATTCTGCTATAAATAGCAAAAATAAAACCTGTGGTGGTAAATACTAATTTGTTAAGTAAGACAGTATCCCTTCAGGCTGCTAAAATAATAATAATAATTACACCGAGGTCATTGAAATCGAAACGATTATATTGCATCTAATGGATTGATTTAGGTGTGGTAAGAATTTTATTGAACTTGGTGTGCGTCAGAGTAATATTATACCTATTACATACTATATGTATGTACTGTGCTGCTATGTTATTGAGTTTAGGTAGATTAATAATAATTAAATACATATATGTAATTACATATGGTTTAGTTGTTAATATTGGTGCATACACTGCACTTCTATTAAATAAATAATTGATTTGGAAAAATCGCGGAACAATTGTTTCGATTTTTTTGCGGAATAATTCGTTGGTGGTGTTGGCGCAGCGTGAATTTAGGCGCAGATTTCCTGGTCGTCCGACACTGATGGGCAAACACTACGTCGTTTAGCCGTTCGTCTAGAAGAATATAGGACAACACGAGGTGCTGCCAGATCTGACCGGACCCAGAGCAGCCGTTCTGCTGAGAATATCGCGGCTGTGGTTGAAGATGTCACAGAAGACCCCGGAGTATCGACCAGATGACGTGCCACGCAATTAGGCATCAATCGGCAGTCTTTACAAAGAATTTTGTTGAAGGACTTGAAGATGTTCGCTTACTTACAAAGTGCAGACAGTGCATCAGCTGTTAGCCGTTGACCGCCAAGCGTGTATAACCTACGCTCAAGCCATCCTGAATCTCGACCACGAGGAAGACAACTTTTCATCGAAAATCACATCGAGCCCCATTTCTATCTCTGTGGATGTGTGAATAAGCAAAATTATCGCTTCTAGAGCACGGAAAATCCGCGTATAACACAAAAAGAGCCATTACACCCGTTCAAAGTTACTGCACGGTGTGCTGTGTACGCTAGAGATGTCATCGAGCATTATTTTTTCGAAAACGCCGTGGCCAAACGACTACTGTGGACAGCGAGCGCTACAGAGCCACGCTTAACGACATCCTCCTTCCTCAATTGGATGAATTGGGACTGGAGAACATGTGGTTCCAACAAGATGGAGCAACAGCTCATACTGCACGAACCACAACCAATTCTGACGGCTGCACTTCCGGGTCGCCTAATCTCTTATAAGCTTTTTTCTGTGGGGTTTCTTGAAGTTCCGAGTCTGTCAACAAGCCTCACGCTCTTGAAGCCCTCTAAGAGAATATCCATTAAGAATGCGAGAACCTATCGCCGAAAGTTCTGGCAAGAGTAATGGAAAATGCCATAAACCCGGTGCCAACCAAAATTAAGACATCAAATAAACACAATCCAAAAGCAGAACCAAGTGATTCATTCACAAAAAAATTACAGCCGAAGAACATCGGCTGACAACTTTTGCGCCACCTTGTAATACGTGAATATTCCTTCAATTTCATAATTTATGGACTGGTACTGATCTTTCTCAATCCTTTTATTGTTGATCCTTTTATGTTAACTTAATCAACTTTGGTTACTGATGATATTTACCCCATATTTCCTTATTCCACTTGTATAGTATGTGTTGTAATATGCTTTGTTTCTTTACGAAAATTGATCTTTTTATTTTATTTTTTCTTCTGCTGAAATGTTAAATTGTAATGTTTACCCAGCAATATTTTTATGCGGTTTCTACAGGATATGTGCCATCCATTTCTTTTAAGTATTACCTGAATATTACTACATTGCTTGTTAAATCTGTGTAATTTACACAACTCATGCTTATATGGAAATTTCCTTATCGTCATATCAAATACACGCCTCATAAGTTTACAGATATAGTAAGAGGAAATACGTATAGATAGAATTATCAAGTATTGAAGAAATGTCTCATCGTTATCGCAGTGATAACGTTTAAATTTTCTACGACTGAAATACGTAGTATTTAAAAGGTGCTAGAGTAAAATGTACACGAAACTAGGCATTGCATTATTTGTGATCAGTTCTCTGACGTCAGTCTATAATGAAGAGATTAAGTGCCCATCAGAATTAAGCGTGGATATTACCGACGGTGTAAATAGTAATGGTGAAATTACGAAAGATGGTATACGTTATACGCAAGAAAATTATTACCAAAAAGATGGTAGAATCTATGGGTGTACGTGTAATATTAAGAATTGTTTGAGAAAGTGTTGTCCTCTTGGAACGGGGATGTATAACAGATCTTGTGAAGCAACTAGTTACGACGTGCCCTCCAATATTCAACAGCATATTACTCAAGGAATTGGCATTAATAATTTTTTTATAATAGATGGGATGGTTAATTGTACCGATAAAGTGAGATTTCTTCTCGATCCTACAGAGAGTGGGCAAGAGAATTTTACCATCAAAGAAAATGGTTATTTAACTTGGGAAAATCAAGATTACGATGCCATGGAATATTGCTTGGAGTATTTTATAGAAGACGATATATTTACTGCAGTACTTTGCGGGGAAGTTGAGCAACAACGTCAACACACCATAGGTAGCCAAAATGGTTTATATATTCTTTTTAATTATTTTGGAAAATGTAGATATTCGGAAAACAAACATTAGACTTTACCATTTATTTATTATTGTTGCATTATTTTGCTACGCACCAGATAAAGGTAAAACGTACGTATTTAGTATTTCCTCGGAAAACAACAACTGTTACTCATTAATTCATTGTAATCGTTAGTAAGTGAAGTGCTAATACAAGATAAACATAGATACAGAGCTTTTAATTTATGCTGCTAACTGTTGATCACGTATAGGTATTCTAAGAATCTGTATTATTTTATATTTGCTTATTAAAAATGTATGTACGTAAGTACGGATATCGTCCGCGAAACGATCGTTTTACTTCTTTTCCATTTCTACAACAAACAACAAATTAATCAATGCTAATCATAATAAGCCATAATCAATTCGTTCTTAATAAAATTAATTAGACACCCATCATAGGTGAAGAAGAATAGAAAAATATAACAGAACCACCATGTTCTGTTATATTTTTCTGTTAGTTATAGATGCACAATGAACATTTGTTTCAACGTTCTATTCAGAAATGATACAAAACACGATTCGTTCGCAAGTGGTAAATGTTATTAGTTTTACGGTAAACGAAAATAAGATTCACTCACAATCGTGAAATCGCGAATCAAAAGTATTCTTTTTTTTTCATAAAATACACAAGCGAATCGCACTCTATCAATATTCCTACGTTTCTTAAACCAATTCTAGAATCTATTTTAGAAAAGATATTAAATATCTACACTGTTGAAAATTTTAACACTTTTTTAACTAATTTAATAGTCAGGAGAGGTCCACACTCTTTTCGTGTTATTTTGTCGAGAACTATAGAAGTTTAAATTTGACGAGCAAAGATAGTCAAGTATTGTCTATTGCTAAGGGGTTATTTTGTCCAACTGACACGTGGAATTATAAAATACTTCTAGTCACATTTTATTTGATCTAGACTAGACAAATTTACTAGCTGTTTAACTAAATGAATGCGATCTATTGAGTGTTTTAACACCATTTTCTAAACACAATGTCTTTTTAATATGCAACTCCTATTTCTTAGTGCTATAATATTCTCTCTTTAAGACGTTTTCTCAATTATAAATATGCAAAACCACTCATTCACAAGTTTTGGTTTCAACTAAACGTACCAATTTAAAATGATTTTTGAGAACCATTATAAAATTAAGTCAATGTTTATGTATTTGATTCAAGTCTAAACTAATTGCGTAAATAGATGTTCCCAATACATCTTTAAGACGTTGAAAATTTTTATGCCCACTGGAATTAACGTTAATAACACGAGTTACACTTTGCAAGTCAGTCACATTTGTGGTTTGTTTGGATATGTTAATACGGAGAATCAAACACGAAAACAGATACACGTGCAATGCAGGTGGTGCGTATAATGCAATACTGTATTAGAATAGGTGGGGTTTCTATATTTCTATCCGAGGGAAAAATTCTGATTGGTTGACGCTTCTGAATGTCTAGAAAAATAGTCAATCCTCATATCTGAACAAAGAATTCACACGAAATTCTAGTCATTTCTGTTCTATTAAATACGCGTAGTCAACTCGTCTGGCAAAGTTTGGAAAATCAACACTAAAATATTTGACTAGCGCAAAATTAACGCCAACACCGTAATATTTTCAACAGTGTACTTTTTATTTGAATTCATCCCTTACTTTTCAATTTTATATGTTTAAAAAATATTTAAATTTTCTTAGTGGTGTTTTTATTTGGAATTGTGGCTTATGCAATTAATAACTTGTTTCGTAAAAATACATGATATATTTTTAAAATGTTTGTGTTTGTTATAAACTTTTTAACGAAACCACTTACGTTGTTAAAATTAACTTTTCTTAATAACTAGCTTCTCTGACAAGTATAATTTAAAATGTTTTACACTACTTCAAAATCCGTTAAGCAATTGATAAATGTAGCTGAGTTTACCGCATACGTTTTGTACTCTATAAGGTCTTAATTGTAAGAAACAATTCCAAATAAAAACTCCACTAAGGAAATTTCAATCTTTACATTCGGCTAAATAAAGAAACCATCCAAGAATATATTATGTTACATTGCATGCATGTCTTCTGACATAGAATCATATTTCCCACACTAACGTTTCTGTATGACTATAGTGTTTAATAAAAATGAAATATAATAATTTTTGTAATTATTATATGCAATAATTCTGCTTATATTGATATTAATTTGTTAACATTATTTTTTTTTTTTTTAGATACCAATAGCTCATAATTTTTTAACACACAATTATTTTACCTTAACAATTAATTGGAATATTGTTTAGTACCGATGTTCTCAGAATTCATAGCAAGTCCGACCGGCACAGACAATGCGAGAAATACCGGTAATAAATGCGGTCGCTTTAAACCATACCCTGTTTTCTGGAAAAATCATATACATTAATAGCATTTCGAGGACAATCGTTGCAAATCTGTTATTAAATGCAGGTATACGTGCGGCACGGTGCTCTGTTGCTTCTTCTTACACCACTGTAATGCGCTCGTAAATGCGCATTTTGAGAATTTTCTCGGGTCGGCTCAGTCCGCTCGAACGTGCTTGTTAGTTCGACCTGGCTCGGCCCGCCCCATTTGCCAATTCAACCGGTTTTGCTTCCAAAAATGTGTCCCTTTTAAAAGCTGTTTTAATTTAAAGAATGATTTTTTTTAAATGTAACTGCAAATGTCGAGAAAACGAACATATTGGCTTAAAAGTAACGTAGAATAGACTTTTTATATAATTGTTTCTTTCCAAATATGCATACGAATTACATTTTATTATAAAACGATATTAACGTATTTTTTGCTATGAAGTTAATTTATACTTAGTTTGTTTTCCAAAAACTAATGTTTGGTAAAAATAAGCATAATTTAGGAACACAGGATCAAAATTAGGCAATACTAGTAATAATAATAATACTTTATTTTTTTTTTGATAATTTTACAAAGTTTCAATAAAATACGGCCCATTTGATCATTAAAGTTTTCAACAGCACATCAATCTGTACCAGTGGTACATTTTTTAATAAATAAGTCAAGAGACTTGTCAAAAAGAGATATATATATCTTCTTGCACTAAAAATTGTGGAATTTTCAATCAACTTCTCTTCGCAAAATAAAATTAGTCAGAACTTTTATTTTTACTTCAATGTTTGTTTTTTTTTTAAATTATCTCTTAACTTATAATTCAGAGTCTCAGTATACAATTTACTCTGATGATAACTCTATTATTTTGTATAATATTAACAGACAGGTTAGATATTATTCATCAATTACAATGGAATTATGTTTTAAATTATTATTTAATAAAAACCTATAAGGGTTCCGTATTAAGTTGACATTTAAGAAATATAGGTCCAGTGGTACTAATGGTCACAAATTAATTCCATGTGATTTTATTACACAGGGTGAGTTTTTTATCTTGGGACAACGGAATATCTCTAAAACATTGCATCAAATCAAAAAAAGATCTTAATAAGATTTGTTATAATGTAGGGGGCTCATTGAATGGTGCCGAACTCGATCCTTGAAAAGCCATTCAACAACGAAGAACTTTACTTTGTCATATCCTTTTCAGAAAATGTGTTCGAAAATGTGCCCTTCCACTTCGATACATTTATTTATTCGTAATTGGAATGATTATACACAACTGAGAAGTGTTTCCGGCGTAATCCTTGAATAAGCGTTGGTAATTCGCTCAATCATGTTTTCCCTCGTGGTTGGCACTTCTGCATAAACTTCAGACTTTAAGTGGCCCCACAAAAAGAAGTCAGGGAAAGTAAAATCTGGCGATGTTGCAGGCCAAGACACTGGACCACCTCTTCCGACCCATCGACGATTGTAGGCTCGCTCTAATGCTATTCTCGTGCTATTCTTGATTAATGTGCTGGACAGCCGTCATGTTGGAACCACATTGTTTGTCGTACGTCCAAGAGAAGGTCTTCAAGTAACACTGGAAGTTCGCTCTGCAAGATGTTTCGATCTTTTTCACTATTTAAGTTTCCATCGATGAAATATGGACCAATAAGCTTATGACCAATTATTCCACACCAAACATTTACGTTGCAAGGATGTTAATGTTCAACTTGGCGCAACCAATGGGGATTTTCGATACTTAATGCATGTCGTGCCGATTTACCGTACCGTGATTTGTGAAAGTCGCCTCGTCAGAAAATAATACTCGAGCAAAAAAATGGGATTATCTTGTATCGTTGAAGCGCCCATTGGCAAAATCGCATTCGATTTTAAAAATTATCGCCATGTAGTTTTTGATGCATGGAAACTCTAAATGGATGATTTTTCCTACGCTTCAATATTTGGCAGATAGTGGACTGAGAAATTCCTGATCCGCGAGCTATTTCTCGAGTACTAATGTGCGGGTTATTAGCTACTACAGCTGGCTGTACAGTTCATTCGCTAGAGAACTGTTGTACGACTCGGTAAAAAGAAGCGCGCGATCGCACCTTTTCGGGAAAATGTTGTGAATAAAGATTAACAGCATCATCAATATTCCTACCACTTTTTCCATAGATGTAAATCATTCCAATTCTCTCTTGTAATGTTATGGCCTCCATTACTGTTCAAATACTCAACACTAACTAATTTGTATTAGATTAATAATTAATAATCTAAATGGGGATCGGACAATGTATAAGTATTCACAGCTTGTCAAGTACTGAATAAAGTACGGTTTTGTATCGTTGAATAGCATTCCAATTGGGAATAAATAAAGGTATCGAAGTGAAGGGCATAGTTTCGAACACATGGCTTTTTGAAATGTTAGTTTATGTTAAAATAAAAAAAAAAACACAAAATCATGTTTGCTTGCTTCTCTTTTTTGTGTATTTTTTCTAGACGTTCACAATCATGTTTCTTTGCGATTACAGCGCAATCTCGGCCCGTGGATCGACATGCGCCCAGCCGAGCGCATGTCGATCCACGGGCCGAGTCGGACCAAAACCGGTCTGATTATGTAAAAAACAATACATTAATTAAATATTAAAGACTGTTAGTTGAGAACTCAATTGATTAGGCAATTAGAGTCGTTAGTCGTTATATTATTTACAAATTCTGTTCTATTATGTGTATTACTTCGTTATATTAATTTGTATTTTTCTTTTGCAGGTAAGTGTTATCATTGAAGCAGTTGACACTCTACACGACTGGTAATGTAGAATTTTCATGGCAAGTAGATAATAATTTTATCATTGAGTACACTTTTTAGATACGTAATGCCCTTTCAAAGATAAATCTCTCTAATATCGACGATCGAGAACTCCAGTCATATATATATATAGAATATTCAGGGAGAACTTTAAATCAGAAATAAGAAATAAAACAAGTTCAATATTATGACACTTGTGGTTGCAGTTCTTTATTTGAAAATTCTATAGACAGATGCTTTCGAGTTCCGAAATCATCAGAAGTATCAGATATTTGAACAACGGGGTTATGTTTTAAAATTCAGTACCCAAGAATATAAAAACATACAGGATGTTCTACTTTTAAAAAAAAATGCAGCCTTCAAAATTCCTTGATGCATATGTTACTAATTTTTAGACATCTGTATGATGCGACGGGGACTTTTTACTACATTTTGGTAAAACCAAATGTTGATACACTTAGGTACGTTTACACAAAAGTACAAAAGGTTTACAAATACGTAATATCTCAGAAACAGATGGAGATACATATAAGGAACTATAGTCGTAATCGGCATAAAGTTTAATGCTGAAATCAAAATTGTAATAATATATAGGATTTTGCATTTAAGATAATAAAGTTAATAGTGACCTCCAGTTAAACAGCGTAAAAAAACTTAAAAATATTTTGAAAAGATAGTAGCTACTTAATCATCATACAGCAGAAGCTACCTCAACTACGAACAGAAGCATGTGGTTCATACGTATAACGATGTATATAATTGTTTGTAGTTGAGATGGCGCGTGCGGTATATCTCAAATGTTTAAAACTCAAGAAAACTTCCAACTAGCCAGTTTCGTGGAAAACCCTGTTTATACAATAGTTAAGTAAATAGAATTGATCCTCACATAAAAATTGGTACTTTATACTTATAAAAAATTCGGAAATTTTAATTATGATTAACTTATCTATCACATACCACCAAAGTTTACGATTAACTATTTGGAACCATCCAGTTCCAAATGGTTAAATTTGATATTTCTTGAATTAAACCATTAATATATATCGGGTTCGAATCTCGCTCCGGTAAATAATTACGCATTTTTCCAGAAGTCATGATGATGGTTAGGGATGAGAATTTGGTTCTATGGGAGTGAGTGTCTGACAGGCATATAAACCTTTCAAATCAAATTCCTTTAAGAAAATAAAAAATAATTATGCTTTAGTGTTTTCAGACAATGCTGCTCTCTATGCGCTAGTTTAATATTAGACTTTTTGGGTGTTCTTCTACCTCTTCTACCTGATTCAGGCGGTAAATTTTTTTTTTTGTAGCTTATCTGGTAAATATTTCAGAGAAGGTGACTTAAGATGGATCGAAAGAAACAATCTTATCTACGTATGCTATACTGAAATTAAAAGTGAAATACCAGAGAACAAAAACTATTGAATTAGTTAATATAGGTACACAGATTTATTTTCAATATTTTTATTAACATATATTTGGTTACAGTTACTTAATTATTTTAAAAATAAACCTGGCATTTTATTATCGTATAATAGTTTTCTTCCCAAACAGTATAGCAAATTGCCGCATAGATAGCGCCTTTCTTATTTCATTCCAGTAACAGAAAAAAAATTAGCACAAATAGAATGACAAATGTGGATAGAACACATCAATCTGTTATGTTTACCAGATTAACATATAATAGGAACTATGACCATTGAGAGGACAACTGTGTTCATTGAGAACCACGGTGGCGGGGGATCCTTGCGATCCAGCTCCCAATACACGGAGCAAACCCTTAGCATTTACAAGATTTTAGCCACATATCACCTTCTCCATGGATGGTAGATATGAATTTTTTGAAATAAAGCTGATTCATTTTTATTTCGATAAAAAATAATCATCGCATTTAATTAAATCGACGAAGTTTATTTATTCAAAGCCAAATGCTACACATTCGCTCAAACTATACCTGGTTAAAACAAAAAAGATTCATTAAATTAAATATTCATTTAAATGGAATTTTCGAATTTGGTAAGTTGGAACATAATATATATTTGAATTAACTGAAATGATTTGCCTATTTGAATAATTAATTTCAATAAAATTATTTTGTGTTCTAAAGTAAAAATTTGTTTGTCATTGTGTAAATGAATAATTTTGGTGAATAAGGTCAAACTTGGTTAGCGCAACCAAATCGTTCTTTCTGTGTTGTTTAGTTAATCGTAGTATGGTAACGTTTAAGTGGATATAGCGTATAAGTACTTAATATCCCATAATAATGCTATCTAGAGACATTGTTACAATTTCAGCGTTAATGACAGCTTCTATATTATCTCAAATGGCCTACGGATAGGCAATATTCCTAGCTTTTCTTTAATTTTTATACCAACTAGAAATATATCCAGAAATCGAATGAATAAAGGGTTAGTCCAATGTAGGGTGTAACAAAAATGTGATGTAAGTTTGTTAGGTATTAACTTAGGCATAAAAGTAAAAATTCGCCGAAAGCTGATTTTATCATTAAGAAACAAAAAAAAAAATACTTTTAATAAATACTTTAATAAATTTAAAATACAAAGGCACCTTAGGCAAAGTAAATTATTATTTGATTTAAATGATATTAAAAGGTATCCCCTTAATTTAACTAAGAATTCATAAGTTAAAGTGCGGAAGTAGTTAGCAAATCTTGAGTAAATTTGTTGCCAGCCTCTGCAGCTTTTCTGGATATATGGCTATTTAAAAAACAATCCAATATTAATTACGATATGTATTAATGTCTTTCTCATATAATTATGTAGGTTTTAAAGCCACCAAATTTTCCTATTGAAATGGTTTTGTCAAATTATAAATTTGAAAAATATTGTAAACTGGACAATACAAACATATAAATAGATAAAATATTATGGAGAGGCAACCCGTGACGTATATCTACCTAATTATATACAATTGAAAAATACATTAATGTATGTCGAAACGTCTCCATTAATATTTCAATTGTCTTTTAAATGGCCATATATTCAAAAAAACCGTTGAGACTTGTTACAAATTTGACTAAGTATTGAAGTATAAATAAATATCGCATTTTAATTTCTTATAGCAATTTTCTCCCCACATTGTACAGCATATACGTTAAAAACTTATGTGTGCTACAGACATTGTCGTGTAGATGGTGCTGCTCCTATTTCATTCCAGTAACAGAATATATTTAGCGCAAATAGCAGGACAAGTACGATTGTAACATATTAATCTGGTACATTTACCCCCAATACAGGGAATTTTGAAATAACGGATGCGTTTTTATTTCAATTAAATATAATCACGGTATTTTATTAAATCAAGAGAGTTTGTTTATTTAAAGCAAAATACCTCCAGCCATTCGCTCAAACAATTCTCTTGTCAAAACAAGAAAGGTTTCGTTAAATTAAATATTTATTTAAATGCGGCATTCGAAATTTGATAAGTTGAAGCATAATTATATGTACAAAATAATTTTTTTCGTTAAAATAGATCCTCTGTCCAGTAATATTTTGGGATGGCTTATGATTGCAACTATCACATATAATTTTATTATATTTTATTTCTTTTACACCCCGTATATTGAAAAAGAAAACAGATATTCATTAAATTAACGTTCTTCAATGTTTAACTTCATGACTTTAGTATACTAAGCAAACATTTGAAGAATGTTAAAGCAATATTTAAATTGTTGCAGCAATCATTCTTCTTTGTAAGTCCGACATCGTTGAACTGTTCCAATGACAATTTATTGTTTTTGTGATTAATTCAACATATCTGCTTACTCCTCAACTGTAAAGATTCCTGCTAAGGACAAAATATAATAAAGTAATCATCAATACATCATTAAAGGGTTTAAATTTCACTAAAATAATGTATATTGCTAGCAAAAAGTGCCACGAATACAAACTACTCTTTATTTACTCGCTTTTCGTATTTCATTTTGTTTGTATAAATATTATAATAAACCATTTCTGACAGAAAAGCATTTATTTGTAATCATTATTTGCAAATAAAATATAAATACTTAAAATACCTTAGGCCTGTGAGTATTTCCCTTGATAAGAACAAAGTTAATGTTTACAGAGGTTAAAATACAAATGGTGCACACAAGTCTTACGTATAGGACCCCAGGAAAATATGAAAAATGTTTATTCTGTTTAATCTAAGCCGATTCCTGCTTCAAAACATCTCGTGTATAATTAAGGCTCTGCAACTAAGAAATACTTAGAAACATTGATTAAAATTGCAGTATTTCAATAAAAAAAAAGTATTTGATATAAATAAGTTACAATGCTTTAATTCTAGTCAATATGTATGTGTTATGTGTTTTAGTAAATACACAAATTTTCATATGTCAGTTTGAATGTTATTGATGTTGCCATAATGAATTAAATGCTAATATACTCGCTATGATAGAATGCTAACCATTATTTCCTAAAAAAAATAACCTACATACACACCATATCATGTACCACAATCTAATTAAGAACTTCGCACGAACGGTATTACACCCAGTGGCGGGTTTCTCTGTAGACGCAGAGGGTGCGCAGCTCCGGCTATAAATCATAGAGGCTTCAAAATTCAGTTATTAAAATAAAATAGAAAAAAAAGCACTTTACTCAAATATTATTTCTTCCATAAAAAAAAAATATTAGTTTATTAGTGTTCTTCTAAATTAAACGGAGATATGAATAATACTGGCTATAACGTGTGGCACATGTAGCAACCTTATTTCCACCGAGTGATCATATTTCCAATCATATTCACCATTCCGTAAATCATGGCATAACCAAGATACTGAGGAAATATTTTTGACAATTGGTATATGCTTTACAAATACTAAACGTTCTTTTTCAATTCTAACGAGATTTAGAAAAGTAGAATTAGATTATAAAAGCGCAATGGATAATTTTATATAAAGTTGAAACGAGAAAATTTTCTTTATTTTTAATATTCCCAGATAAATTACTGATGTATTAAATAACCCTGTTTTAAAATAAATACGAACGAAAAAAAATGAGACTTAAGATAATAATTAATAACATTGCAAATTATCCAATATAAAATTACAGCAACAATACAATAGCCAGGCATTTGTGCGGATTCGAACACTTTCAAATGTAAAAGAATGTTTCTTTTTGCTTAATATATTTTTATTGAATTATATAATTCTTTCTGAATTGAATGATTCAGGTTTTTAGGTATTTTTTTATGCAACAGGACCACCTAAGCTAGTGCTTGAGAATAGGGAATCAGTTGCATGCAACAACTATGTGGTTTATTTTTAGTGAAGACAGTCCTCGGGCGCTAAGAATCGAAAGCATTCCGTTATTGAAATCTCTTCGTTGTTCTCGAGAACTGTGAAGTGCTCCAGAACTTTTAATTGTCAAAGCAAGTTGTTCAAGTTCTCAACTTTTATAATCTATTACCAGAACGATGACATTTCCGTAAGCGGCGGACGTTTCAGATACGAGAGCACATAACACAGCTGCCCGTAAACCACGTGGAATATTTCCATGCTGAACGATATGCCGCATATTCCTGAACTTGTTTGTTAGACTAGGAGCCTCAAGCAGCAATATGTTTCACAATAGCGTACGCATTGGCGACGGCCTTAGATCTATCTGTTATTAATATTGCATTTCATTCAAATGTCCTAATGAAAAATACTAATTTCTAATAGTTATTTGTATCACTAGGCCAGAAGCTACAGTTTTGCGAGTATGAGTACAGTTCATCTTAGTATGGTTGAACAGTAGCTTAATGACAATTTATTACACGGCTGTCATGCGGAATCTAGTGTGGCCAACTTTTAGTGACATTTTTGCCTGCTTAAAAGTACTGCAAATTGTGGGTTTCTGAACGGAGGCACAAAAAATAATTATTATACTACCGATTTTAAATGCGGTTTAATCACTATAATAAAAAGAAAAAGTACGTGCACTGACAAACAAAATACTCTTACTCTTGAAATCAAAGAAAAATTTCTTTGCAGTTGTTTGAAAGAACTATTTACACTTGCCCGTACATACATATGTCTCCGTGCCTTATCTATTACAATAAATAAATAATCTATAGTGTAAATTCCTTTGTTTTCCGCGGGAGCCGTCTAACATGAAGTCTCTGGAATCACTGGTGCCTCTTGGCTTTTCGTATTTAATATATAGTAGGTAAAGTAGCACAAAAACTGCTGTTCGATTCAATTAATTTCATTTAATCAAACACATGCTAGTTTCGTCCTAGGCCGTCATCAGGCTTCTGGAGAAATAAGTTTTATAATTATTATAATTATATTAAATTAGATGAATTAAATTTATATTTTCTACACACATCTCTTAAATTCTGGACATAAAAGTGTTAATAATGATAATACAAAGATTCTACACTATTGTGACAAAGGATATACAAATTGAATCTACTTGAGACATACCAATTTGAAAAACACAAATGTATATCAAACTTGATTCTCTTAAATGAATAATTAAACTATACCATAAGACCAATTTTTACATATCTAGAACGGTAAATCTATGTTTTGTCCATAAATGGAAAATATCTTTAATTTTCCATCATTAATTTACTTATTTAAATTAAAACACCTTTATTATCAACTTGCAATTATTTATCTATTTTCCAACACTAAAATATCTACTCACAAAATTTTCTATACTATAAATTTGTGAACTGACATAGAACTACTAGTTTTATAAAATAAAAATAAAATAAGATATCAATAGTTATTTGATAATTATATTACGTTTTAAAATGTATTCAAATTTGTCGTGTAGTTATTTGTTTGTGTACGGTTTTTGTTTAGGCATGTTTTTTACATCTGGACTAGTTCAGGTATAGTCATATATCTGTTTTCATATATCTTGTATTTCTCAGTTATATATATATAAAATACATTTTACTAAAATTAAAACACAAATTTTTACAATTTTCATCTCTGGATTTTACAGAAATAACAAAACGTAAGTTTATTTGTTGTTAGTTTTTGTTTTTGCGTGCTTGTGTTTTCACTTTATTGTTATTTAAATTTAATTGTAATTTTAATCAATCTTTTCAATTTATGTTTTTAAATGATTACATAACTATGACATGTATCATTGAAAAGAGATTTTCTTATAGTTCCAAAATACGTAATGGGTACATTCCATTGAAAATTTTGTATGTATTTGCTATATACGACACATTGATGCTCAATTGTTTTTTTTTTTATTCTAAGCCATCTAATAGGGAATTACAACAGCCGAGATATGTGGCGTGACAGCCAAAATCAAATAGACTGTATTTGTTCGTAAAGATTTCGATTCTCAAAAGTTCCCAATTCCTACAGGTATTATGTTTACTCTACTTTAGCTATATTATAAGTAGAAGGACGGAAATAATCACTTTATATTGGGCAGCCTGTAAAAATCACACACGAGCAAAACACAATTTCTCCTGAGAAGTTGTGTTTTCGCAGATTGTTCTTCTTGTTTTCAGGAACAACAAATGGAGTTGATTTTCCTTCTACAATACAAGCGATAACATTGCACTCAAAATTCTCTCTAGAGGTTTTAGAAGAAGCACAGGGATAAAAAAAAATTTAAAAATTGTTCACACGTTTCGATTTGTTATAAAAAAAATGTTTCAAAAATGATGTTTAGAATATTTTCCTGCGAAAGTGCCGTTTTAGTTTGTCATATTTACGATAAAGAAATAAAATGATTAAAGATTATATATTAATTGCTAACTGAGGAGAAATGACTTAAAGATGATCTTATTTCACAAGCCCACTTCAGCAGATAATCGCTTATACTCCTAAATATTTTTTTTGAAACATAATGTGTATTAAATTACTCAGAAAAGTCTTCTAGGCAACATGATGATTATACAGTCGTTGTTAAAACTAAAATTGTTTAATAATTTAATTTGCATATGTTTTACATCCACTTAATCCAAATCTGTAGTAAATTTAAATTAAATTACTTTTTTTATGTGCATGTGTTATATTAGATTAGATCAGATTAGATATAACACAACTTCAACATCAGAAACATGTTAAATTCAGCTTTAAGAAACTTACAATTTTATATTGTTAATCTTCAATGTAAATTTGCTGTCTCACTTTTTTTTTGTATAGTGCCTATCAGAGTCAATAAACGTGCGTATAGAATACAGCGTGTAAGGGTAGTAAAACTATTTCGAAGGTAGCCTCAAAATTGAATTGCGCCTGAAACCTTTCACCACTAAATCCGCCACTGACCGCACCTCTCCTTCCTTTTACAGACTCGCAACGCGGTAGTTCCGCTTTTAATATGAATGAAGGCGAACATAGTTAAGCTAAATCATTCCGGATGATGCGAAAAAAAGCTCGAGCGGCTTTCTTTCGCTCGAATTCGTTGAATTTCGTAAGTCACCCGGATATTAGCGTTCAAGTGAGTTTTATTTTAGGTATTGGTGTTTATAAATGCCACTAAGATGCTTTAATAACAATAAAAACAGTCTCCAACTTGAAATATGCTTAGAAAGTGCACTATTACTCATCTCGTGGTGCTGTTCTTAATTAGTATTTACGGAGTGCGATCTTTGGAAACGTGTGAGTCTGTAACCAGCGTTTTAAGTTCAAACTTACGCGAAAAAAACGTAACCAGTTATTTATTGGAAAACATAGACACACTTGTGGATATAAATCAGTGCTCTTGTGAAAAATCTTGTTTGAGAAAATGTTGTGCACAAGGATATTCTTTTCGGGAAGTGGGGAAGTTGTGCGTTCCAGATGGAAACAATACCGAAAGTTTTGATTTCTTTTTAAGAGACAACAATATTTATGGCAAATTCGAAGTTATCGCCGGCCTAAATTGTACAGATAATTATTTTCTAGACCCTCATACGATTTGGGATGATGAATTTATAATTTGGAATAATGGAACTTTGCATGTTCCTGCGTACGACGATATTATCGGTTCAGAAGAATTTTGTGTGGATTACTTTGAGGGCAAAGGTGTCTGCGGCGTCGTATGCTTTCCATCATTCTTCGAAGTACCTGAATCTGTTGAGGTTACACTTTCAGGTATATGGTATGGTATGGGATAAGATGATGTATGTATATATGTATTATCGCATGTCTTAAATAACTGTGTACTTTTTAATAGTAAAAATTTGGTTCTCTTGCTATTTTTTACATACATCATGAACTTTTATAAATTTTTTTCTTTTCAAACTTTTAACAAGTTTATTTACTTACTTTCATTTATTTTTCTAGACGTACCAATTCGAATGTTCTTTCAGCTTTTGACTAAATAAGCTTGTCTGCGTTTCACGTTTTTCCACAAGAATTTCTTCAATTTTTTTCTTATTAGCGCGTCTAATATTTTCAATTAGTTTTGTTAGTAAATATAAAAAAAAAGGATTAGACTTAATGTACCTGTGTATATATAAGAGGCAAGGAATATAATTATCTGTAATCCTTAAAATTATTATATTCTGCAATTCTCTGGTAAGATTAAAATTATTACTTTTTAGTAATAAGTATTCAAGGAAAAAAAAAATTATCATTTCGCTTATCGTATGTCATATTCTAAAACATTTCACAATACTGTTATTCGATTGAACTGTTTTTTTTCATTTATTTAGTAATAGATTTCTTAATATGGCTATAAGAATTCCACCATATACATCTTTAACGCTTTGTCTTCTAATGGTAAGTTAACTCTGAAGTGGTAACTTCTAAAAAAATTGTTGTGGAATACACGTGGTATTAAATGTAGACAAAACAATAAGTTCCAAACTGTCTCTTTCCGTATGCTAAATCATTGCCAGTGCCATATATACAAATACATTAACATTATAATATTTATTCTTGAGCAGTATATTTGGAGGTAAACTTTTGTATTTACCTATTGATCCAGTCACAAAATTAAACCACACTTGAGTAAGAAAGAATTTACGAACGCATCTGTTTCATTATTTTTAGCCCAGCAGCAAAAAAAGAACAGAAAAGCTATAGTTATATAGTTAAACATTATTTATGTAACAATATATATGTAATTACGTCAAATGTAACAATTTTATAGGGGATAAATTAAGTTAATTCTACCCTGTAACTGCGTTATGGGTTTTTCTTATGAGTCAAGGACGTTCATATTGCCAGAAAATCGTGTAACGAAAACTAAGCGTTTGATATTTAACTTTGATTACGTCATTGATTATGGAATTCTCTTGCATTTAGAATAAGAAATTAACCAACAACCTTGAGATAATACAAAAGCTTATCGACCTTTATCGGATAAATACTCCGTTTTAATTTTTTAGGGTTCCATATACTGCTATTTTGATAATTTAAATCAACTATCAGCTTAAAAAAAATACATATTTTTTTTTCGGACACTTCGTACCAATGCAGTAATTTTTCTTTTAGCAATACAATATTTTAACAGTTATTATTAAAATGAAATAGGTCTACATTGCAAACTTAAATAACTAGCATACTTGCCTCTAAAAGATTACCAAAATGTAAGTAAACTAGACGCGTCGAGTAACAAAAATGAATGTTCACTTATTGCAGTAGAGAAGTAATAGAGCATTGACTTGGAAAGTATGTTCTGTTTACTTATTCTGATATAACATTCTGATGAAACAGAGACAACAATAGAGAAAACACCCACTACGAACACTGCTACATTAGCGATTCTCAGAAAGGAAATGCTAATCCGGATTATAAATTAATCCAGATTCGATAATTATCGGTAATATTCGGATATAAAATTATAAAACCATACACAGTTTTCGTTCCCCCCTCATGGTTTAAAGCTGTATTACACCGTATGTTACTTGATATTTTGCGTCTATGGTGCCAACAACGAAGCATTGAAAACGCAGACAACTAATCATCATAATATGCCCACATCAATCAATTAGATCTGCTCTACTTAGAGATATATATTATCTATACAGGGTATCCCATGACGTGACTGCCACAGTTTAAGGATGTGTTGCTAAAGCAATTTCGAGACAAAAGTGTCAAATGAACATATGCCCAAAACTCTTTCGTAACTGAGATACAAGCACTTGAAGTTTTAGATAACCTATAGACAGATAGATACTAATGCAAGTATTAAGTACCTGCCGCTCTTTATTTCGTTGTTATTAAAACGTCAGGATGGCTGTGATTCATTATTTATTATTCATTGTGACAGCAAACGTCAATTAAGTGTTCATGATGTTACATTTGTTAAAGACTACTATAACCATGTTAATTTTTTCGAATGAAGAATACGCAGACATTTATTTTGTTTTGTTTATGGATTGTGTAATGGAAACGGAAGGATGGCTGTTGATGAATATCGTCGGCGATTTCCCACTCGTAGAGTGCCGTATAGAACCGTTTTGAGCAATATCCAACGCTGTTTAAGAGAAACAGGCAAGCAGCAGTTTCCTGCTGCTACTTTGGAACGTCCCGTTCAACAACAAATTGCTCAAGAAGAAGTAATACTTAATATATGATTGGCGGTGAACCTTCTACTAGAGTCCGAAGAATAGCCAGCAGACTTAATGTTGGTCGCATGAGAGTATGGAGAACTTTACACAATTTTGTTTGTAGCCGCAAGCTTTAAAACCTGCCGACTACGTAGCAAGACTTGAATTTAGTCGCTGGTTAGTGAGGAATCGAAGGCTTTGTTGGAAAATATTGTTTAGTGATGAAGTCTTCTTCATCCGAAACGGCATCAATAACAGCAGAAATTCGCATTGTTGGCCCTGAAAATCCACGGAAAACTAAAGAATTCCATTTTCAAGATAGATTTTCGGTGAATATTTGATGCGGAATTATTGATAACTGCCTCATTGGTCCATTTATAATCGAAGAACGTCTCACGGCCGCCCATTATTTAGTTTTTTTTTTTTGAAAAATAGCTTCCATTTTAGTTGACAAGTAACAGACTTAATCATAATTATACGAACCGCTGGATTGGAAGAGGTGCAGCAGTTGCTTGGCCTGCCAGATCACCAGATTGAAATCCTGGATTATTTTTTTATGGGCGACTGGAAAAATATTGTTATCAGAAAAACCTGAAAAGAGAACAAACTTGTTGCGAAGATTACGGATGCCGCAAAAATTATTCACGCTGAACCTGAGACTATTAGCAGAGCTACGTCATCAATTCTAAGAAGAGCTGGAATATGTATACGGCAATTGGGCGGACATTTCAAACAATTCATTCAATAAACCAATTTCTTTTTAAATAAATTTAATTTTTTTAAATTTTTTTTGTCTATAGTCTTATGTTCATTTGACATTTTTGTCTTGAAATTGCTTCACTAACACATCCTTAAACTCTGCAGTCACTTCATGGGGCACCTGTATATCAACAATCTACCAGCCATAGACCATGGCCTTTGTAAATGATGAGATCATGATAAAGATGTCTAAATTCTTTATATTTCTGTAGTATAATGTTTATTCAAAGAAAATATCTACTCAACATAAACTGTATTAATGAATTATTGGTTGGGACTGGCATCCAGGTTTGTTATAAGGGCTCGTACACATCAAACGAAGTGCGCGATTAAACATGTAACGTGAGGGAATGTAATGGGGACGGGTTTAAGTTTCCGCCGAGCTCGGTTAAACGTCTATATAGCTTGCATTGTATCATATAATAATAACAATATAATATGTATATACAATTGTCATAAAAGTAGGTATATAAATGTATATAAACCTAGGTAAATTTATCAAGTATATAAATAAAATAAATGAGGACCCACATTACCGACTTTCTTCACTGAATGATGGGACTAGCAAACGTCGTCCATTTTTACGATATGCTCCTGAGCCTATGTCTACATAAGAATGACGTACAATTCCCGTCCACACCAGAACGAATGAAATTAATGTATGCGCAGATCGTATTGGCAAGGAACATCTCAACAAGAACGGATACTCAGCGTCGGCACCTTTGATCTCCCGGAGGAGTAATTCGTGATCTTCAGTCCGCTAATTTATTTCTATTGGCTAAAAACTCTAAAAAGTACTCAAAAAAGATGGCGTCCGCGTACACATTCAAAATTTGCTACTGTCAGGTTGGCATGTTCCTCCTGAGCTGTAAATTGGCTTGTATGTACGTGATAACCTCACAGATAACCTCAAACAAAACCGTCAAATGACTGTTCTATCAAGGACTGTTTTGACAAGAGCCGAGCTTGGGAGAGCTTGACTTTCTATTGGCTAAGAAGTACTCAAAAAAGATGGCGGTTCCGCGCTAACAAAATTTGCTAAGTGTCCGTTCTTGATTACATGTTCCTTGGTATTGGTAATAAATGTTACTATCTTCTTTTGATCACTTTGACCCATTTATCTCCGTCTTTAGCTCAATCCATGGTATACACCGATATGCTCTCAGGGAACTGGAAAATGGATATATGTATCTCTCAGTCGATTGCAAGCATCAATCATTTATACATTCAGTAAAGCCGATGTGATATAAATCAATTGTTAATATTCCTTATTGTCACAATACAAATAAGTCAAAGTAAGCTCATATAAACTTTAGGATGACATTTAGTAGCAGACAAATAACAATAAACAATATAAAATTAACAAGTAAAAAGATACACCGCATAGTCTACTCTAGGGCACATACACACGTACTGCACACCAAACATTTACTACTTTTAACTTACTTTAACTTTGAACTAACGTTCAAAACTAATAAAATTCAAGTAAAAAATGAGTTCAAACCTTTGTATCTTGAAAACTTCACTCACTCGCCAAATTTACAATTTATTGCACAATTTATACCCTTCGTAACTATCACAACTTTAATCTTTAAAGGCCGATTCACAATGCATGTAACAATATTTGATATGACCTAACCGATAATGTGAATCGGCCTTAAGTATAAAGAAAATGGAATTACTAATGAATAAAAGTCTACAAAATTACAAGCGCTAACAAAAAAAAATACAATGAAATGAGCGGAGACATATCAAATCGAGAGATTTTTATTTCCCAAGAAAACTTTAAGGGGGTATGTATAGCTTATCTATATATAGTACCGTACTTGTACACATGATACAGAAACACTGACAAACATTAAACTCAATGTTTTAATGTAAACATCCGACAGCCAAATAGAACGTGATATTTTTAGTAAACATCATAGAACCGATGTAAGTACATAAACACAAATCCCATCTACAGAGACCATCTTATAAGTAGCTGACGTAAATAGGCCAATTTCAACGTAAAATACTTAATAACTTTCGTTATATTTTGAAATTGTATAAAATTTAAAACTTTTAAATAATGCATAAAATAAAACAAAGATGGAACAGAATGCCTTATTTTCAAACTTTTCGTAAAAAGTTTATTAGAATCTGTAGTAGATTCACGTCAGAAAAAAGAGAAATCTTAAAAAGATTTTACAAATAATACATTTCGTGTCATCTATTCTTCTATTTTGTGTATTATTTAAAAGTTTTTCTGTGTGATGTTCAATACTACAAGTATTCAATTTAGAAATATAATGAATGTTATTAAGTGACAATCGTTGTAATTGCTACAACAATGAAAAGCATTTATATATTATGGTGTTTGAGAAACATATTCTGAAGAATTCCAGAACATTAAAAGTAAATTAAACACAGGGAAATGTAGTGCGTCGAATACATATGTGAAACTACAGTCGAAATGAACAGAACAAAACTATTGCAAGTATACCCTAATGTATGAAATTAGCATCAATATTAATCAATAGTTTTTAAGAATCCCTGGTTCCGAAAACATCAGAAGAAGTAAAACGTCTACTGGATCAAATAGAGAAAATGTTAAAAAAAGTTTAGATTACATTGCAACCACTCGATTATCTGTGTCTCCGTAATTCGTCGGTGACTTATTCCTGCACGTAGGCAATTTCAATTATTCATGCCGTAATTATCCGCGAATAGAAGAACAAGAAGTAAATGTAAAACAAATCGAGCCAATCAAAATAAATTGCAATGACAAACAATCGTCGAGGAAAATTCATTTAAATAACCTATTGAGTTATCCAGAGACATTTAAAATAACATATGTTTACAAAATACAGAACTTTTGAAGTCGATTCAATCGACTATTGACAAACTATGTTTAATTAACTGTGCAATTATTATGAGAATAAAATAAACACAATTTGTTTACCTTTACGATCATTTTAACACGTCCCAACATAATTAGAAATCAAATCGGAGTAGCACATGTATACATATACTTGAGCGAATAAATAGGATCGTTGCATACTTAAATACAGTGGCGGAGGTAAGAAATTTGCTTTAATAGCCAGTGGCAGCTCATGAGTTATGAAAGAGGGTGGGCACAAAATTAAAATAGATAAATAAATTTAATTCGAAACTGTACTTCCTAATTCATTAATATGCCATAGGATCAAATTGTTTTGGCTACTAGTTTCTACATATGGTAGTAATTGTCTTCTTCAAGCCTCAGCATGACCCCATAATAGTCAACGGATTAAAAAACTTAGCAAACAGTGTATTAAAATTGGATTATAGTTATATGATTCGCTGACCGGACATCGCGAGAAAAGAAATGTCCGGCCGCAACAGTCAACTATTATGGGATCATGTTGAAGCCTGAAGAAGACAATTACTAGCATATGTCGAAAATAGTAGCCAAAACAATTTGATTCTACGGTGTATTACTAAAAAAATTAGGAAGTATACTTTCGAATTTAATTTCTTTATCTATTACTACTCACCTAATTATAGACTATCAAACATACAAAACAAAAACGTACATATCTATTTTTTGTACATAAAATCTAGGAGAATTTTGCAAAATTTTATACACAGAATTAACCGGCGTAAAATATGACCATATTTTTTCCACATCTTGCATTTCGATTTCGTATTTCGTTCGTATTTCGATAATAATAATAACAATCTTATTTTAATGAAATCGTTTCAAATTATGGAAACAAATAATAACGAAATTGTCAATTTTTCCATGATTTTGAATGGGAAATACTTCAAAATATCTTAATTGAACAGAAATAACGTAACTGCTCTGTGTATGATGTGCGAAGAAACGAACAAAAATATTATTTCAAAAAAGACTGTTCATTTGCTAGATTTATACATACTCCTTCAACACGTTGTTTATCAGATAAACTTTTTGATGTGCTTGTTTATTTAAAACGAAATGAAAATGTGAATAAAGAGATACTAGAACACTAGAAGTGTTTCACTTTTTTTTTTTTTAGATAGCATTAAATATATTTTACTTACTTTATTATGAAGGATAACATAAGGTTTTTCACCTAGAACAGCCGATAACAGATTACTAAAATATTTTCTTTAAATACTTTGTTTACACTACTATTTAGCAATCAACATTTTTTTTTTCTTTTGTGGAATTATGGCTTAAATGAATGCAATTTTTAAATAAAACAATGTCTCGACAATTTTTTATTGCCTTTTTCAAGTTTTCATAAGTAAAAATTAATTAAAGGTGAATTGTAGATGCCTTCTTTTTTTTGTTTACAACCATCTGTTGTTCGTCAATAACACAAAACATCTTAAAGTAGTATAAGGCGTTAGCAATATTATCTAATTTACAAAAAAAGCGAAATACAAACATTTAAAATATACAATTTTAAAATGTTTTGTGTTATTGACGAAAAACAGATGGTTGTAAACCAAAAGATGGAAGCCATCTATAACTCACCTTTAAAAAAAATATTTATGAAAACTTGAAAAAGGCAATAAAAAATTGTCGAAACCTTGTTTAATTAAGAAAAATTGCATTTATTCAGCCCTGTATATACTTATGATCAGTTAAAAATGAATGTTGCAGTAAATGTATAGATATTTTATAGCAATCAGTATACTCTCGTTTACAAATTATGTTCAAAAAGTACGCACCATATGATATTAACTTATTTTATAAACTTTTATGAAATTGTAATAATGCGGAAAATTTACTTGAGATCCATTGGATGCAACTTATCTTCTATATATATTTGGAACAGAGGACATTAAAAATGAAAGAACTTCCAAAATAGAAGAAAAGTATTATTACATAAATATTGTTCAGAATAAACAGCCACTACATCAAATATAAAATCATAGCCTCCTATTTTAAAAATAAAGAAACAACTTTTTATGCATTATTAAAGTATTCGTAATTGAGACAACTAATAAAAAACAAACATAAATTTGTGGTACTACCTCTTAGGTGTTTTGAGATATTACCAAAAATTATTTTAATCCGCATGAAAAATTTACGTATCTTTGCTGCATTTTGTTCATTCGTTGGTAGATTAGGATATAAAGTGAAACAATTCTAAACATTACGTTTTAAGGCAACGCTTATTTCAATTAACCTGTATTCGTTGTTTGGAAATAACAGACACCTGTTCGTTGATAAGCATTTTTGCGGAGACTAGTAAAGCAAATTTTGGAAGCAGATGCCATCAAATAACTGAAATCAATGACAAATCAAAACACTTAAGGAGGACTGATTAATTTTTTTATATTAGTTATATCAAATCCGAATACTTTACGCAAGTTAGATGTTGTAAATGTGTATTACAACCTAAAGGTGAATCCGAAAAGAAGACATTATTTTTGAGATTGGAAATGATTTCGTATTTGACCATAGTTTTTAATTCAGCAGAAGGGTAATTTATTCTTGAGTTCCTTTCAATTTTAAATGCTTCCGTCTACATTCTAAATTGAGTTTTAAGTTGATTTTCTAAATGTATTTAAACTTCCTACATTATTACAATTTTATAAAAGTCCACAATAAAAAAAATCCGATATGACACTTAGTTTTTGAACCCGCAAGCCTTAGATTAAATTATTGAAAAACTAGGCAAAACCAAATATTTAATTAATTCAAATAGCCATAATATGATTCACTAATGTTACGAATAACTACTGACTAGTACTTATTTATAAGTGTACTAAGAATTTACTTTATCTAGTTTACTTAGGCAAAATTTGCTTAATTAATGTTTAAGCACCAACATATTCCACTCTATCGTATGCTGCTTGATGGCTGGGAAAACACTAGTGAAAGTGGTTTCGTTCAACACTGCAAAGTATTCTGCTATATTTTAGCGTATTTATACAATACAAGTGTTATGGTACAGCTACCTTCCTAATTGTAAACGGAAGGTATATATAAGACGATACATAGAAGGTAGTGTTTTTCCATTGCTGTGAAATATACTATTTGTTTATAAGCACACGTTCTGTTAAGCACTTATGATATTCCGCATTTGCGCCGACAATGTTCGTGTTATTTCGTATATTTCACAAATTCGTTTTAAAGTGCTTCGAGTATTGGAAATCGTAAATAATTGTGCAGTTTTACAGTAGTGCGTGTGAATACGATAAAATGCGGTATGTGATAAAGGTATAAAGTTTACCGGTTATAAAACATGTTTTTCAAATACTTCTTGGTATTAACTGCTACAATTAGTCACATTCGCTGGACAACATCGGAATCGTGCGCCGCTCTGAACGGTGCTGTAAATCGTTTACTGCACGAGGAAAACGTAACGCAGTATCGAATTTCGTATCTTAAGCAGAAATTTAACGTGAACGAATGTTCGTGTGAGGACAAGTGTTTGCGAAAATGTTGCGCGGCAGGATATTCATTTTCCGAAAACAAACGGATGTGTGTTTTGGACCAGGATAATAGTTACCATCTTCAGCAATACGAAGTGTTGTTAAACGCGAAGCAGAAAATTAATTACATACTGGGAATAGAATGTAAAAACTATTATTTTCAAGATCCTTTTGAAAATGAGAACGATCATTTCTCTATATTTGAGAATGGTTCGATGCATCTAGTTCCTCACGATGATTTTCGTTGATCCCAATGAATATTGCCTGGAATATTTTGAAAATAAGGGTGTATGTGGTATTGTGTGTTTTCCATCGCAATACGAGGCAGAAGTAACAAGCACACTTAAATCATTGGGTAAGAAATTAATTTTAAATTCACAGGATCGTGTATTGTAATAAAATATATGTGTACAAGGGCATTCTAGAAATTATACGCAACATTACAATTTATAACATTTGCTTTTAGAAGATTACACGGGCATTTTTGAGCACAGCAACAATTATTATAAACATAACGGAATATACTTATAGGTTTATAAGTATATTTTTTTACAAGAAAGATTTGATTGTTCTAATAAACAAAAATTTCGAAGGTGACCTAACTGTTGCCTTAGTTTAATTTTATCCATTTTGTCTAATGTGTATTTATGAAGCAATAGGTAATCCTTGCGTAATATAGGAAATGTCAGGTCTACCATGATTATAAAGTGCACAGCTTAGGTTAATCGAAAAATATTATTTTAGTTAACAACCTGTGTTATAAATGTCAATTTGATATTGTCTAGAGTTAGAGATTTTCAAAAATTAAGTAACAATCTGGTGTTTAAAGGGCATATATGCTACATAAATGTTATCTCACGCTAGTAAATATTAAAGTGTATTATAAACAGAGCATGGACCCGTACGCCAACGTTGCACATGCGAAAGCATGAACAGATTTCCGATTACCCGTATGAATATTAGAAGAATTCGAATGATATGTACGATTACATTATTCCGTTAAAGTTATACACTTTCGTAAATCACGTGGCATATTTCAATGCATATTACATAACTTGTTTGGCTGACTAGGAGCCCCAAACAACTGTGTTTCGCAATAGGCTACGCATTGGCGGCGCGCTTAGATGTATCGGTTATTAATATTGCATTGCATTCAAATATTTTACTTTCGTTAAGGCTTTAACTGAAAAGTAGTAATTCTCAATATAATTTATAATACCTACTTTAAGCACGGTTTAGTTGCTATAACAGACTCTTTAAATCACAGAAATATTCCTTTGTTGCTGTTTAAACGAACAATTTCTTTTAGTTTAAACATCATTTATGCTAAAAATAATGTTAATTGAATGAAAAGACTATTAACTGAAAGAAATGCTTCTTTTAAATAGCGGCAAAGAAATATTCCTTTGATTTAGGGATTTTTTCTCTGGGTGATTATATTGCTTTAAGTCTTTCTTTATTATAATTTAATTATCTACATTTTCCTGTGTTAATGCAGTTCTCTTACACATCAACACAGATTTATATTTCTTTAATTTTATCTCTTTTTCATTCACGCGCCTGTACAAACTTCAAATTTTGGAAGAAATTCAAGTGTTCTATCAACTGCTCTTTCTTATACCTCTACTAAAATCCGATTATTGATTTTAATTGAAGACCTTATAGCAGTACGGTGCATGCCACAATGTTATAGCAACAATAACTCCCTAAATAAACAACTGCTTACTACCGTGAAAAACGCATAGAACTCACAATCAGTGTAGATCCTGAAAAGACAAATGAAATGCTATTCATCAGTTTTCGAAGTAACAATATTTTGAATGTGATCTTAATTTAAATATATTTAGTTTAGTTATTAAAATTGTAATGACTTTGTAACTATGACATGTTTTATTATAGAATAAACAACAACGCCATAGCAACAACATAGAATCATTAATTCACATAATATATCACTGCTACTTTTGAAGCAATCATATTATAGCTTTAATGTTTGCAAAAATTTCGCAAGTGCAATGTTGATTAGGCTTAATCTAATGCGATGATCACTTCAGGTGGTCGATTGGGCTCCAATATTCACCGAATTGAACCACTATAGTAATTAAAATAACTTTCTTAAAGTGGTTTTACGCCAGCAATCAAAACTGTTGAATTTACGATAATTTTTAGCAAGGTTGATATCAGGGCAATAAGCCAATTAATTTATAAGCTATTATCAATAAGCAAATAATAATAAAGCAAAAGTCATATCAGACAACTGTTACTCCATTGGCTGCTAAATCATATGTAGCCATATGGATCAATGAGGCGATTATGTTCTTACACACTTAATACAGTTTACTTGAATGTTACTATAGATGAAGTCTATACGCTATCGTGTTTGGTAGTAATTTTATTACAATGCAGTTAAAAATGAAACTGAAATAGCCGAATATGGATGCAATCCTGTTTATGTAAACGATATTAATGTCCGACATTTTGTAGTCGATTAAGTTCAGATAATATTTTGTTCAAGAACATTGCAAAATTTCAAATCTTACCGGTTTTTATAGTTTAGGGTTGGTTAATTTAGCAATCATTCTTTAGTGGTGTTTCAAAAATTAATATAAATTATATATATAATTATATTGTTATGGCGTTTCTATGCGAAGGTTTTAGAAACTAAAATTGTAAGTGATCTTTTTGACATTTTTATATGTCAGAAGTAATGTTAACATGTGTATCAAAATTTTTCGTATCTAGTAAGTGAACTCACCCTAGGGAGATAATTTGTTGATTGTTTTGGTTTGGTAATTATTATGTAGTTTGTCAATTAAGAGATGTCATATAAAAAAATCTGAATAAAACATTAATTATCAGGGCAACGTTTTGTATTACTGGGGTACAATATAATATATACCTATAATTTAGTTAGTCAGAAACGCATTATTATTTTTACTTCAATTATTATGATAAAAAGCCATCATAAAAAAAATCACTTTGACAGAGACACAGTTGAGTTGTCGAAATACAGTGATACCAATCCACGTCTACCGACTGTGATATTGGCTTTTTATATATTTTTCTTGGCCATATTATAACGTTAACCACCTGATTGGTGCTTGTCATAAACTGAAGCTTTTTTTAATTTAACATTTACACCTACATTAAGTCATAGAATTGTAAAATAACAATACAAGCAACTATAGTTAACGTACAAAAAGCAAATTTTCTTTAACTTTCCAGCTTCTTATTTCAATGGTCATCTTATTTTATTCAGTTAGATATTCTGCTCATCATCAAATTGAGCTAAAATCGACCTTATTTTATGTGTATACAAGTGTAGGTGACTTAATTCATATTCTCTCAACCTTCCTCTTTAGTATTATTATATCAGTGGATTAGTTATATCGTTTTTTATCGTGTATTTTATAATGTATAAACTAATAAATCGAGATAAAAACGTATAGCATAACAAATGCAAATTTAAAATACTTACGTTTTTTGTTTGTACCTTATAGTAAGTATAGTTGTTTCTATTGTGATTTTACAATTATATTATTTTACATGCATAAATATTATATTAAAAAACTTTAGTTTGTGACAAACACCCAATCATGTGCTTACATATAAAAATATATATATATATATATATTATGAAGCAGGTTTAAGACATATATAAAACGTTAAAATAATCATGATTTGTAGGAAAAGATACTTCAAAAAGGAAAAAATAAATAAAAAAAAAATAATTTTGGTAATCCCAAATAATAAAAACTGGCATTCTCAATAAATTTGAGTTTGAAATTTGACAATAAACTTTCCGATTATTTAATATAAGTATTGATAAAAAAAAAATGCTGGAATTTCCCAAAATGAAACAAATAATTTCAAAAAAGTGGATACATCACATCAATTTATAACATCCGACTCTTGTATTTCCCTATTTGTACCTGTAGATAATGTGTGCGTCAATCCACCAAGATGACCTTTTGAACAATATAACAACGTTAAATGCGAGATAGAGCACGACTATCAAAAACAATTGCGTAAGCCATAGTAAAATGAGACGTCAATAAACGCCACGGAACCAAATACTGCTACAAATTTCCCAAATTAGTATTCACATTTAGCATATACTTAAGCGGCAGCTTAAGGTCGCCGATACAGGGAATATGTAAAGCAATAAGTAAACAGATAAATACAATTTCTAAATTCAAAACAATCGCTAAACTATGCATAATGGAACAACAAGCTTTTTAGAAACTGCCGCTGGGCAATTAATTGCTATAAAAATTAATATTTCCAGGCATTGTTTCTTAATAGGTACTATCACATGGACATTACATATTAATTTAATCATTTTCTTCAGTTAAATAATGTTTTTTCTTCTCCATTCCGTGTATCTGTGTAGGCGATAGAAGCATATTGTGAGGTTAACTTGTTTGCGATAAATGTTCCCAAGATACTGACTTAAGGATGAGTGGCAAAACAGCACGGCGTGCATACTTATACATACATATATCATTGCATTTACATATAGCACGACTTTTTCGATGTATTGACATTGAAAATTATAGCTATATTCCAACTGATTCTTGCATAAACAAAATCGTGAAAGTATGAGTTCAATAAAACATATAGTAAAGGCATTGATTACGGGGAAAAGACATTGAAATTGTTGAAAAAAGTATTACGACGAATGCAGGACCAATTAAAAAAACGGAGACAGTCAGATTGATAGTTTAGCTGCATAGATGACACTGTTCTGTATTGTTTACCTTGCTGCAATTTTAGAACAGTAATAATTCGGAATATACGTGCGACTTTTATTGTGCCTTTACACATATATGTAAAATTGAATATTTTTAGAGAAATTTATTATTCTCAACATAATTATCTATGTTGGCAGTAATGTTTAAATTTGATACTTGTTGAAACATAGGCTATTCTGAAATTTAATTGAGAGCATTTTCTCTTGCAGTATGTTTATCATAAAGTTGGAGAATTAAATTTGGTAATCATTCTCACATAAACTTGCAGACAATAATAGATTAAGTACATTATAAATAAATACAATCAAATTATTTTCGTCAATTGGGCGTTATGAAAAATATTTGTTTATCGGTACATACATTTTCTGGACCACATTTCTCTATCACGAAGATGCTGACGAATGCAGGCTTTGTCAAAATTTATCTAGTTTTACTTTTACACTGCACTACATTATAAGAAGTGTTACTATTCAATGTAGTTTCAGAAAGAGTATTTAGCGTATAGTGAATGCTATAAAGAACAAATTCAGAAAAAAATGCATTTGAGTATGCTCGGTTCTTTGTTACTGCTGAAATTGAAACCGTATTCAGAAAACAAGTGCTGCGTTAAACAGTAATCAAAGACATCTACACACGTTTCAATCAAAGCATGTACGATTCCAAAAATATTTCACAATTAAAGAAATTTAAGTTTCCTTTTTATTTTTATTCAATGTTTTCATTTCAAATGTTTAATAGAGCATTATGTGCAATGTGTGGTCGTTTTAGCGTTTTTTCACAAATTCAAGTTTACCGACTTTGTGTTTCGTGGGTTTTATTGACGTAAGAGACATAAAATACGACTTTCTGGCTATACTTTTTAACTTTCTGTAGTTGACGAATTTGTGATGATTTTTCTTGCTAATGTTGGCGGTCCTGTAAATTTAAAGTTGACAACTTTGATGGGACTATGTATTCTTACTGTGCTATTGATCACATGCGCTTAAAATGGTACATTTCCGTTATATGCTATACACACATTCGCTCGCAAAGAATTAGATATATCTTTTATTAGTTTTGCTTTAAGCGCAAACTTATTCAGATGTATCTGTTAACTATGTTTACGTTATTATTTTTTTATTTGTAAAAATTTACTACGGCGAGACATTCTCAAAAAGTATATGCTTAAAACTTAAGTGTATAAGGCGATACACCACCATCAATTTTATCGCTCTGTCATGATAAATATAAACTTTAATGTTTACGTTAACATTTTAGGATGGCTATAAAACACCAGAAAACAAGAACCTAAAATTGGAAACGATTAACCTACTTAATCAAGTCAATGGAAGCGTGTTAAATGTTTCTATAAGATAAAACGTTTATTTTATTAACAGAAAATTTAAAAATAGAGATATCTTGTGTTTAAGGTCTGTTTAAAAGATAAGTACTTTAGCTACGAATATATGTGAATCTAATTTACTATAATTGTTCGGAAAGCTTCCCAAAAAGTGGTGTCGTTCCATTTGCATACGTGCCATTTACTGCACGAGGACCAGATTTTAATAACGGCAATTTCTAACAGAAAAAGTGTTTAGTAAGGGCTTACGAATTAACCCAGTCGCATTACTGTGCTTAGGTTGGTTTGCACCTGGCTGTATTATTCCAAAGTTATGAAAGAGGGTGGGCACAAAATAAGAACTTGTCTATTTTTTGTATGTACATAAAATCCATTCTTCTATTTTTCATGCTGGAAAGGACGTCTACGATTTTGTTTTAATGCGTTTGAGAGTGGAAAAACATCGTTCACATTCTGCTGTTGACATGGGGGCTGTACAAATAATATCTAACAGTTTGTATGTTTCCGTGAAAACTTTTTTTAGGTTGTTATCTGTTATGGACACTAAAAGTGGCAAAACACATCTAAACCTACGTCACATATGTCATCGCGCTCAAAAATTACTGAAAATTCACTTTTCAATTTTACGCTGTCCAACATAGGATAAGATTTCACAGTTTTTTATACACAGAATATTTAATATTTATCTATTATAATAATAAAGTGTAGTATTATTCTAAGATGACATCGTACGCAAATTAATATGTAGGTACACTCGAGGAAATAAATAACGATTCGAAATGCGACGAGCAAGAGAGAAGATATCCGTTCCATTTTTCGCCTCATATCTACTTATTGATAGCACATTGTGCACGAAAAATTGACAGTATTTAAACTATTTTTGCAAATTTATTTTATTTTAAATAAGTAGGCCGATATAAATGTCATCCGTAAAATAACATGAGACTTCTTTAATAATTATAATTATTTGAGTTGTTAGTGTTTGAAATAATCTTAATTTATGGCGGGACTAACGTTTGTAAGGTCACCTATAAGTTCATAGGAATACGTGGATGGAGAGAATACCATAATTAATTATAAATTTAGTTCCTCACCAGCGTTCGTTAACCCATTAGCTGTAAATGTTACTTATAAAGGGTTCTGTACAGGTATTCTAATTAATTTTGAATGTCATGGTAAATTAGTCCACCGCTTCTTTAATGTTTAAAATATGCAAAATACAAAGTATGAGAGAAATAAAATGAAAAAAATTAAGAGTTTGTTGTTATATGGTTTAGCAAGAAGCGATAATTTCCAATGGTCAAAATATTTTAAGAACATAGTTCATTATCAATAACTTATTAAAATTTGTAATTAATTATGATGTTTGGTGTTCCATACACTTCTACGATGTCATCCACCATGGACAACCTAGTACAAACGCAACACCTGTAAATATAAAATAAATGTGTTTCATTTCATATATCTAAAATGTAAAATATAGACATATTGTAGAAGCAGCAAACTTCATTTGATTTTTTTTTAAATTTTATTAAAAAGATAAATTAACAAAAAATACATTTTCGTGTAAATAAAACAAAACTGGCCAGAAATATCGCAAGAGTTATATGGACAAATCAAAATATATGTAATAAATAATTAATTAATATACTTCAAAAAATAAAATAAGAAATTCTCAAATAAATAATAAAGCAAACAAACTCTCATGAAAATGATCAAAAATGGTCCCTTTAAATTGAAAATTTTTACATACTTGCATTATCTTGCCACCAAATGACCCAGATATGTTTGGAAATAAAAATTGTGTTTCCCATTCTTTGTAAAACACACGACCGTTTGCGCTCGAATATCCATTATATTTAACTCAACGCTCTACGTCTCATTGACTCAATGTGCTCTGTGTTGTATGTTATATTCTCCTCGAAAAACTTACAAAAACGCTAGAATTTTGTTGGGCGGGGGAATGTAAACAGTAAGCTCCTACGGGCCACCTTGCCGAGCGCTGCAATAGACCATGAGTGCCGCTTATTGTTAGTGGCATATTCTAAGCTAAATATTGTTCGGGTTATTTTTCGCATATAAAATTCAATCCACAAAAATATTCATTCACTAATACTATTATTCATTTATATAGTACATATATCCATGTATATATTTATTGCTATATATATATATATATATATATATGTATATATCTGTTTCATTTTAGTAAAAATAATTCGGTATCCAAAACTATTCGAATACTCATACACTTAAAATTTTCCTTTTCGAAAATGCCATTACCACTCTTGTTTAAATATTTTCGTGGATAACATCTGTTGTAAGAAAAAACTGAAAATGTATACGGTAATTACTGCTTTTGATATCAAAATTTTAAAATAAAATTACAAACGAGTTCTCACACTATTAAGCATAATCTAAAAGCGAATCTAATATTTAGACGATTTACGAACATATTCTCTACCTCTGCCAGAAAAAAAATTCCACTTTTTTAATCGTCACTTGTTTTTTTTTTAACAACCGTAAATTATGAGACTAAACAATCAATCTATTACTCATGTGCAGTCGTGGACTTTCAGAATGACCTTCTGTGCGGCAATGAGCATCGCGCTATTCACAGTCTATTCTATTTCGCGCCATTTGAACAAATGCGAACGAATGAATAGAATGTTTTTATACTTATGTGGTGAAATGCATTAGAGTAGACTGTGAATAGCATGGTGCTCACTGCTGCACAGGCTGTCATTCCGAAACTCCACGACTGTACACAACTATAATCATTTGCATCGTAAATCTCCAACATAATGAACGCGGTCATAAAGCATGTGCGTGATATAAGTATATTCTAGTATCCAGGATTTGGATAATATTTTCATCAATGCATTTTACATATATTACATGAATGTATTATTGTTATCTGTTTAACGAGAATACCAAAAAAAAAACGCATATTTTCAATTGATATTATGTAGTACTACTGTAACATTGCTATTTCCTTATTGTGCTATAATGTAAATGTATTTCATATCACGCTTCAATAATTTCTTCTTCTTTCTCTTAAGTTTTTAAGTAGCAAATAAGAATGTAGTGTCTATGGCTCATGTAGTAAACACGTGTATTAACACGTGCAGGTTGAATAACCCGACCCTTTTCGAAGGAAAAGAATGTATTAGGTAAATTGGTTCTTATACGGCGCGACGGCATAATAAAACAGCTGCCCAGTATATTACTGCCCGACTTTGCACTAAAGCCTGTTAGTTTGAGATTCACAAGGTTTTATTGCTTTTCGATTCAACACTTTATTTTTAAATAGTACATACATGTATATATTTCATTAATTAATTTAGATACAATACTGTTGCTCCATATATTCTAATATAGTATAGGGTATGTAGAACAACCCCGTCGAGAATATATTCCCCCATTTAATTAGATATAATGTGCTCTACAATATATTAATGTAAATATTAGGGAAAGGTCACTATTTTAGTAGTAGTAGAAGTAGTATTCATTTCAACCTAATTCCACAATTTCAAGCGAACTCAATTTTACTCTATTTGGGGGTGTCACCTTCATTAAGTGTGCTACTTGTTCCGAAAGCAGTTAGCCATACTACTTTAAAATTAAAATATGGAAATCTGAGCGTTCTTTTATAAAAATCTGCTAGGTAAAATAATATTTGCGTATAAATATAAATAAATACTTTGAAAAATTGATTTTCGCATTTCGGACGACGGTGCGTATAGATGTGTTAAGTTTTTCTATATATTCAGTTCCTGAGATATCAGTTTTATCCGCGGTGAAAGAAATATTACATACCTGCAGTTGTACAACAAATTAGATTCCTCAATACATTAGTACTTATAACCAGAGAGAGACATCATATATGGAATGACTATGTTGCCATTCGTAAGTAAATGTATTTATATACTAGGTATAATACATAAAAAAAACCGACTTACTGAAATGATAAGACAAGTCATCCTATGTAAGGTGCCTCTCTCTATTTATAATATATTTATGTATAAAGGTTTTGTCTTCTCGTTTTACTTTGATTTTTCATACCAAATATAGGGTGTCTAATAAGGAACGGATGCGATTATATATGCAACAGTATAGAGCAACCAACATACTATTACGCAACTGATACGATTATTAGCAAAGAAATGCATTCCGTAGCATTATCCAATCAATATTGGAAATTCCAGTTTCTTATCAAACATTTTAAATGCATTGGGATGCTATATACACGTAATCCGTACCTACTTCCATTCATTGTGTGTTCAATTATGTAACAGATATTTTGCAAGATTAGTATAGCGTGGCTACAGTGCAATTTAAGAGCACTTTTATATTTTGGATTTTCTCGTCAAGTTTGTAGAATCTTATTCAATGTATTATAAGATATGATGAACATATTTTGATACTTTCTGTACTTTTTATGCAAGAAATTACTAGTGTGTTATTTTGTGCAATTTGTATCAGTACCTAAACTAAAGAAAACCCGTTTCAGAAGGACTGCCTTTGCATACTCTGCACTTTTACTTACATGCAACGATGTAATTAAAATTGCATCAAAGCTTTCTCCCAATAACGGCAAAAAAATTGCCTGCATCTGATTAATTACGTAAAAGTAAGGGAATGAATGTTGTCTCTACCACTACTATAGCTATAATATTATGTGATTTATTAGTCATTTCAAGAGGAATTTGACAATAAACTACAAAATTATGTAAAGCTCTTGGACACTGCGATTTTCTAAAATATATTGGTAAATTACTATCGAATAATTTAGATTTTATTATTTTAGTATTACAAATACAAACAAAACCATGTTCAGGAACATCAATTAATATCTAACGGGTAATTAATTCGCAGGATAGGTATTTTAGTGAATATAAAAAGAATTAAATCCGGAAAATATATTTTTTTTAGTTACCTTTTTACATTTGTTGTATTAACCTTGAAAAAAAAAATGAATGTATTCATCGAACCGTTGGTTGTTGTACGAGTTTGGTAAAATAAAAAGCTACTACCGTCATTTAGTCCGATTATTACCAGAGCGTTTACTTCGTAAGTTACTTGTCAATTCGGCATTCTTTTATTTGTACTGCAATCATGACCTTATTTGGAGATGCCATAAAATTATACTTATTGGTATAGTTTTCTTTATATATATAAAGGTTACTTAAAATCCCTGGCAAAGTAATTATTACCCCTTTTCCATTATTCCCGTGAACTATACAGAGTTGTAATTTAAGGACAAAAAGATAATATCGCATTTAGATTAGATTATAATGAAATAACAGCTAAATAAATAAAATAATGTTTACCTACATATGCCAATATTAATCAAGAGAATATGTATTATACATCACATTTACACTTATATTTACAGAATAGTTCAATTTCTCTTCCACTTAAAGATTAAATTGAATATATGTGGTTATTGAAAATCAAGCTGAACGTATCAGGGCCAAAGCAAACCTGGACGGCATACAGGGTACAGCTATACGGCGATCGTCCATATTTACCTTTGTGCCATAGTACTTACAGTGTTGTAAATACATATGTACTTACATCTAAATCCCAGTAAGCATGTGCTAGTCAGCAATTAGCAAGATTCGCGGAATACAAAATTAACTGAATCACATAACCATAAATTTGTACACGGATTTGAATACAATTGCCTTAATTTTCACGATATGAATATTTTTTCTTAAAAACATTAGTACATATAGCTTAAATAGTACATGCTAATCCACAACGAGGTATTATGAATACTGACGTGCAGCCGAATTCAAAATATCATAGATACCCAGTCTTTCTTTAATGAAAATATATGTATGGGTATGCATCACATGTATAACTAGACACTTTACTTTTATATACTTCTATTTTAAGCTGAATCAGTAATATAAATCAGATATGGTAATAAAAAAAATTCACCATGCAATCCAATGCAATAGAGATGGATACGTAAAGATAAAGACAATTTGATAACACAAGGTATTTAATCCAATACTATGTCCTGGTTATTATCGGTGCTAATAGGTGGTAAATAGCAACAAAATTACATAAAAGATATACCTATAGTTTCCAGAGATATCGCGGGATTGTAAGTAAATGGCAACTATTTTGAACAAATGCAAAGGAACGGCAATGGGAAACTTATTGTCCCCGTTCATTGCTGATTGTTAACTTATTTATGAGTAAATTCCAAACCAACTCGGAGAAAGACACTCAATAATATTCCTTTAGAATTGGCAGAGGTACGTAGATGATATTTCGCGATTTTCGATACCACTAAAACAGCTATCGCAGAATTTTGTCTCAAAATGAAACTTAAAATTGGATAGTATTTAATTTACTGTAGAAGAATAGATGAACAGGCCATATCTCTTTACTAAACAGTTTAGTGATAAGAAACAATAATAAATTAGAAATAGACATCTATAGAAAAGAAACCACACAAATAGATTCGTAATGGCCGATTCAAATCACTGTGGACAACATAAAATGGCCGGTAGTAATTTTCTAATCAATTGACTAATGAAATTCCTACTTAACAAATTGAGATTTGACAATAAACGCAATGCGTTAAAAAGGGAGTGGTTATTCTTCTATAAATGTGTAGTCCGTAGTTTAAAGAATCTCCAATATAAACATTATGTAGGAAATGCCACGACTTTAACTTCAGAAGAAAACCGCATCAAAAAAATTGTTAAATTACCTTTCCATAGCATTTCTAAAATTAAAACATAGCTTCATCTCCCAAAACACACTGAAAAACCTTTGAGGCAACGCAAAAGATAAACCTGATCTCAATGAAAGATTAGGCATTCACAAAATCGGGTGTTGAGGCTGTAACAAGATTTATATTGGACAAACAAAGCGTGTGATCCGAACTTGGTTCTATAGGAACATATAGCAAAGTTATTTGGGAAACTCGAATCATCCAGGGTTGAACAATACATATATTGTAACGTTTTCGGGGTTTAAATAGTCACACAGGCGACGTATTTAATAAAAAGTATTTATTTCTACACTTAAGGTCTATTTCGCATAATTTTGTTTATAAACATTTCTTACAAGAATAATAAAGGATAATTTATAAAGGAGAGATGAAATTTTCTTACGTAATCGTATTGAAGTAATTGAATTGTAAACAACGTTATCAGGATCTGATTTTTTATAATATCAGCTTGTTCTATCATCACGGTCGTTAACTGTCAGGTGGACATAAAACATGTATGTCTAACAAATTAAGTAAATCGCATGCGTGTGACGCCCATCTAACAGCGAGTTTACATGGATAAAAGCTAGCAACATCGGCCTTGTAGTGTATGTAGATGTAGGCATGTTTCATGGGAGCATTATGTGTGTACTACATATTTCATACTATTTCCAGAGGGTTTTTAATTGTGGTGTAATTGACTCATTTTTCTTTGTTTTATCTTTCTATTTTTCATATACCGTACGCTCCTTTCAAAGGCACCTGTACAATTTAATAGTAGAACAAACTTTGCCAGAGTTATTGCTCGAATTACCTAGACGCCCTTGCAGCCGTTTCCGCCTGTAAAAAACGCTTATAGATTATATTCAACTTCAAATGTTTATATCTTAGATAAAATTCTGAATTTTGTCAAAATTTCATTAATCCAAACGTCACATTCAACAATTCCAGCTAAACTCTGATCCGAGATCTCACATGTTCCACATTTATATTAAATTTTTTAAGCTATGGTCAAGGTATAAGATTTCAGCAATAGAATATTTTAAGAGCGATTTATTGGTTATAGACAGAAAGAAGTTAGTCTCTTGTATTCCGCAGTTTTAATATCGTCTAAGTTATTTAAGTTTAGAAATTCTACAAAATAATTCTAATTTCAGGTATCGGGACATTTGGGAAGAGTGAACAAACATCTAATGATTCCAAAATTTCGCCCTCTCTTCATTCAATATTATTTATTTTACTAACAAAATAACAAACTATGGAATAGTTGGTAGAATTTCTAAAATTAAATGACTTAGATGATGTTAAAATTGCGGAATATAAAACTTCCTTATGTATGTATCAAAATCGTTTTCAAGTTAGATGGGAAGTATTTTGGACAATCACAAGGAACGGCAATGGGAAACCCATTGCATCCGTTCATGCTAACTTATTCATGAGTAATACGAAACGGACTTGAAAAAATATGCCGAATATTTCTCTAGAATTTGGTTATGGTACCTAGATGATATTTATACCACCAAAGCAACTAGCGCGGATTTTGTCCCAAAAATTCGAGAGTATTAAATATGAGTAACTGTAGAAGAAGAGATGAACAACCAACCTTTCTAGACAGTTTAGTGATAAGAAACATTAATAAATTAGAAATAGACAGCTATAGAACAGAAACTAATACAAATAGATTCACATTGGCCGACTCAAATCATTGTGTACAACATAAAACGGCCGCCATTAATTCCCTAATCAATTGACTTATAAAATATCCACTTAATAAAGCGAGATGTAACAAAGAATTGCAATTCATTAGAAAGATAGCGATCTATAATGGTTACTCATAGATGTAGTCCGAAGCGTAAAGAAAGTTCATTATAAACGCTGTGTTAGAAATGCTACGACTTTAGCTTTAGATGACAATTGTCAAAAAAAAGTTTGTTAAAGTAGTTTTTCATTGCATTTAAAAAGGTGGAGACGACATTTTTGACGACAAAATTTGAAGATTTGCTTTTCCCGCGGAACACACTCAGAAACCTCATCCCAACGAAAGATGGACATTTACAAAATCGGTTGTAACGGGTGTGATAACATTTATATTGCACAAACAAAGCCTTCGATCGGAACCAGATTCAAAGAGCACATTGCGTATTATCGATATGGTAGCCTTGAATCATCCAGCGTTCGGAACATATAAACGGTACCGTATATAAAAACGATGTAGAAAACCTCGAATTAGTGAAAAATTTACTATCACCCAAAGAGTTAGTCGCATCATACGAAACCATATATATGAAGAAACATTCATATAACTTGTTGAATAGGGAAGCGGCACCTTCGCATCACTCCAGTTTGATTTATTTCTGAGTGTAGAAAAGAAAAAAAAATCACGTTCGTCGCTAATTCTTCGTATTTCGAAGGATCAAGTAGGCGTAGAAAAAGTATTTGTAAATACGTTTCATTTTGGTGGTTCATCATGGTACAGTGAGCATCAAGCTCAAGTGCCCGGACATCAAGTGCCCACGTTTCATTTTTAGAGGGAGATAACAGTGCATGTTTAGGTAATAGATCTTTCTTATTTTTACGGAATTCATTCGGTCTTCGGTTGATAATGGGAACCCACGTGTTCACGAAAATTGTTCCGAATTAATCAAATCTGATGTAGTGAGGAGTGATCGGATATTTACGTGTCTATTACTGCACTAGAGTCCTTGTTATATTTGTTATTTTGAAGGATTGTTAAAAAGTAGATTTCATATCCAAATCCCAAATAAAAAGCTATATAAAAAATGTCTGAACAATTTTTTAAAATTTTAAATAATAAGAAAGTCATAACACATAATCCAAGCTGTAGAAAAATCATTTGTTTTAAATAACTTGAGAACGGTAAGATAAATTTAAAATTTGATATCACCAATGTTTTCATGTCGAAAAAGTAGTTCCGGACTTCCATTTTTTCGTATCTCCGCTGCAAAGTATATTTACCCGTTGTGCATATCCAATTTGGTCCACCTGTACTTATAAAACGCATGCTTCTGTTTGTAATTGAGACGGTTTCTGCTGAAGCGAGACTTCTAAACCATTTTTTGTGATTTAAAAGCTTAGATAAAACATTTTGGCGTACTTAAATATTGCATTCAGTTGCATTTAAATGTATTATATACCTTACTGTGCTTTTGTTGCTATCTTTGTATATAATTTATACTAATGTATACTTTGATATAAATTTAGATCATAGTATTATAGAAAAATGAAGGAAAAACACACTTTTTCTGAGTGGTTGGGAACAGTTGGTAGATATTATTATTTGTTTTGGGAGGTGTTCGTTGTGATAGGCAATAAAACCATTAAATTATGTTGGATGAGTATCGCAATTAAATTTAGGTGGCGCTTACGAGTGCATCAATATAATTAACTTTTTGGTTAATTAATTTCATCCCAGAACGTACTTAAGAACGGCAAACTAATAAAAATGTATGATTATGGTGCCTGTTTAACGAATTGCAGTATGTAATTTTAGGTAACTGATGTAACATTAATAAAAAAAAACAATGCAAAATAGCGCAGATAGCATTAAATAAATTATTTTTCAGGAATCATTGCATCTATTCTAACAGCATTTGAAGAAGTTTTTGACATATAAAACGAACAATAGCAGATCCAGTGTGCTTGAATTTTTAAAAATTGTTTCATAATACGCGCACATATTTTGCGTTTGTGATATTAATATCCTAATTCCATGTTTTTTTTTTCTTTTCAGGAATGATAATATCTATGCCGTTCTTATTGGCTACATTCCTCGTATATGCGCTACTGCCTGATCGAAATTTGCCGGCCAAGGCGTTGATGTGTTACGTGCTGTCCTTATTGTTCGCTTATATACTTCTGGTTACTATACAACTGAATGCTGGACACAAAGCCACAACATGCATATCATTAGGTAAGACAAATTTCAATTTTAACATTCGAATGAACACATTTAAGGTATATCATTTTTTTGTAATAAGGTATATCCGACTGGATTTATAATTTTCTATGTAAATCTTAAGTAAGATCAATATATTTTATTTTTCAAAAATTAGGAAATATATTTGTAAAATATTAGTTAAGGTGACAGAGTATTAAGTTATCTAAATTTTGAGTGCTTTCAATAATCTGTTGAGAAGGTCTCTAACACCATGAGCAGTGTTTTAAAGTCTGAGACATTTATTGTACACAGGTATTCCACGTAAATGGTTCATTAAAGTTTATGTTATGTTCTACTATTTACTTATATTTGAGGTTTTGGCACCATTATCTGTTCGACTGGAACTATAAATATGAAATATTTTAAGCAAAATATCACTTCCGGTTGACCGGAATTGACTTTGTTATTTTAAATAGAATGATATAATTTATTATTCATTTTTGGATTCTACGACCATAAATACGTCAGTCTTCATTAGCAGTTTCTATAGCTACATGTTGCCGTTTTGAGTTATTTAAGTTTTTCTTTTTCTTTAGTGATAATCATTGCATCATTGAGAAATTAATATCTCGGTTAATACTGCAAGTAGAGATTCCAAATTTGGTAAGTTATGAATGTAGATATAGCTCTAAAAAAAGGGTACGCACGCTTCCCATTCTAACATACAGAGTGTTCAAAACTGAGAAACGAATACCGTATTTTCGAAAACAGAAAAGTTATTTAAATAGAACACCCTGTGTTTTAATGCGAAATTAGGAAGTAAATATCATCCCCTATCATTTTATATCAGCATTCCATACACTTTTCTTTAATAGATTTTGAGATGAATTTGACATTAATCCCATTCAGAGCCAGCTAAAAAACATTTAAAGATAAGGCTAGTTAGTCTGATTAACAAAAAGTTGCTCGTAACCGAAATTTTATTAAAGATAGGTATAGGGAAGGCTGATATAAAATGATAGGGAATGATATTTACTTCCTAATTTCGAATTAAAATATAGGCTGTTCCATTAAAAACAAAAAAGAGTTTTCTGCATTTGAAAATATATCACTTTGTTTCTCTGTTTTGAACACCCTGTATGTTAGAATTTGAAGTGTGCGTACCGTTTCTTAGAGTTATATCTACATTCATAACGTAACAAATTTGGAGTCTCCATTTGCAGTATTAAGCGAGATATTAATTTCTGAATGGTGCAATGATTATTACTAAAAAAGATAGAAAATCTTAAATAACCCCAAAACGGCAACATGTAGCTATAGAAATAGCTAATGAAGCTTGGCGTATTTATGGTAGTAGAATCCAAAAATTATATCATTCTATTTAAAATAACAACGTTGAAATCCATTTCCGGTCAACCGGAAGTGATATTTTGGTTAAAATATTTTACATTTATAGTTTCAATCGATAATAGAACATTATAAACTTTTAATGAACCACTTACGTGGGATACCCTGTATATATACGAAGGCTTTCATAGATAGTAGATTGTCGCGAAGCTACAAAAATTGAAAATTTTAAAATTAAAGAATGAAATGCCGTCCAGAATGGGATGATGTTTGTTCTGTCACCAATAATGATTTATTTCAAATTAAAAACTGCTTAAAACTATACAGTATTTCTACATACATTTAATGTATATGTGAGATATACTGCTTTTGCTGTGAAAATTGGCTCTGGAATATTTGGCTGTTCTTTAATTTAATTTATCGCTAATTGTAAGAGATAGACAAAGAGTTTTGAGTTGAAAGTTTAAACTATAAGAAATATAGATATTTTAAATCATTGTCGTTCAGATATGATCAGTCGTGTATACGGTATATATAACGGCAGCAAAATGAAACCTGACAGAGGTGGCCATTTTTGATCATTCCACAATTATTTTACTTTTTTTTGAAGAACGACGAACCTACGTTTGGACCGGATCGTCCCTAAAATTAGCTTCGTCATAATTGATCATGGAATCTGGATGAACATTTGTTAAATTGTCAAAATATTGGTTAATGATAGACGGACTAATTTTAGCCTGACTCGATTTGATGGCCTGGGTTAGCCTCTGTGATAGTGCATCTTCGTATATGTTTAGAAATGAAAGATTTAAATCTTTACGGAATTTGTTGCCCTTAAATTTTAATTTATTTGAGTTCCTTTTTCATTTAAATATTTTTTACTAATTCTCGTATATGATCACATTCTAGAGGGCATCCCGTAGTCAAATGCAATAGTAATACATTTTATAATTGCGGCTTCATTAATATTAGATAAAGCTGCTTAATTACCAAAACTTGTGTATTTGGCTTTTCTAATATGAGATCGCTATTGGAATTTCAAAATGGCTTTCAGTGGCTTCTAAAGTCCCATTGCCATTTTGATATTGTACTACTACCTGTCGTACTACCGCACCTGAATTAGTTGAGGTAGCAACGAGAGCCTACACGCCTTTCGTATTTTCCTGGCAAGATTTTTCAAGTCATCTCTACAAAAAAAAAATAATAGTAAAGTGAACAAATAATTTGGTTGAATTAACCAAATATTTCTTTGCCCATATTTAACTCAATATTTAGTTAACTTAAACAGAATTTGGTATTATCAAATAAATCGGTTTTTTGAGTATACATTCGAACTAGTTCCCTCACAAACTTTTGTGAATTATCAAAAGATGTCATCTTCGTATTAAAATTTTGGTAATTCACACTCTTTGTGTCACTCCACTCTTTCAATTCACTTCGTTTTATGGTACTATGTTTAATCCCTGTTATTGGAAACGACCAAAGTCTAAATAAATATTGATGAAACCAATTTTGGCAGTGTGCGAAAACTTGGATGTACACAAATCATGTTGCTGAAGAAAACACTAAAAATAGCGTGTTTGCAATAAAAGTACTTTTTTAATTTTAGTTAAAACTCCAAGGAACGTACACATTTTTCAAAATTTTTCAATTACACCTTTCTAAGCTTCGGTATCTACTGAAAAGTATACAGCAGCCGCTAATATTTTTATTTAATAATTACGCAAGATTAAGTATTAAAAGTAGAGGCAACAAACATTGAAACAATTGTCAATCCATAGCGAAAATATTAAAGGAAAATATACAAAACTTGTAGATAACTATCTCAATATTGTCAGGTGCTTGAAAAGATCATGTGCGACAAAATAATATCTTTTATAAATACCAATTTCATTTTAGTATTACCCAACATGGTTTTATTAAAGGCAAATCAACTAAAACATCGTTACTTAACTTCCTAAATGGATCGCTCTAAATTTGTTGATGCTTTTATGGACGTTTGGGTGTTTTTGGTATGATTGCTCATTCGCTACTTCTATTGAAATGAGAGAAATATGGTTTTCAGAGTAAAGTCCTAGTTAGCAGCTTATGTAGGTGGTAGACATCTAATTGTTGACATAAACGGTCATAGAAGCTGTTATTAAAGTGTGTTATTATACATAGTATACGAACAATCTTCCAAACCTGTTTGATCAAAATAGTATGGAACTCCACGCAGATGATAACGCAATAATTGCGGGCGAGCAGGGACATTATTAAAGTTGTTAGACAAACAGAAATCATGCTAGATAAATCTGCGTCTCGGTTTCAAAAAAACAATGCAGGTTATAAATACAGCAAAAACGTGTTTTATTGTATTATAGACAAAAACCTTCTACTCAAATTTAGTTCATAAATCAATTCAATAAATGGAAAACACTAAGTTTCTACGTCTTGCCGTAGACAACACCTTGAATTGGAAATTCCCTGCTGAAGACTTATAGCGCCAAGTTGGCGTCCGTTTGTTAATTTATCGATTGCCCGAAGCTGTGAATAAAGAGATAGTTCTATTTTACCACTACCCGCATTTACAATCCAGAATAACTCACGAGTTGATGCTCTGGCGTACTTCGCTACATAGTAATAGAGTACCTATTTTTACAGCAAAAGATAACTAGTAGACACATTGTTAATTAGCATTAAGAAAACCATGTAATTTAGGGCGTATTTTAAAGATTTACGAATTCTTGCTCTTCCTTTTTTATATATTCTTGAGTAAGTGCTATATGTTAAACATAATGCAAACATTTCAAAGCCAACAGTTCTTTTCACGATTACTTACAATGGGAAAAGCACTCTAATTATGTTCATTACGACCAATCTTATATCTTTTATCTATTTATGTATTTATCTAAATGCTTCATATAGAAAAAAGCGAAAATCCCTTTTGATGCCTTTGATTAACACTATTAAACACTATACAATGATTAATATCATTTAACATTACCCGAACAAAAGTTGTGGATTTAAATCAAATGGATAACTAACACAATAATTAGGCAGTTTATATAATTGTATTTTTCATCTTTGCTTTTTGTTCGTAGTAACTGCAGAATGTGTTGAACGTCACTAGTTATGTGCGAATGTGAAGCTATTAAAATATATAACTGTTTTTATCGAACGTTTATGTATATTTTCAGATTGAAAATCCTATAAATAGAATTATTTATAGGACTTTTTATAGCATGCCCGTGATTTTATTTCAAGGTAAACTTGAATAAAATATAATGACAAAAGAATTGTCTTAAGGCAGTTTAAAACCAAAACGGCTAGACGATTTGTGTTTTGTTTTGTCTTTTTAGAACTTTGAAAACAAAAACAAAATGAGGCAAATCCAAAACTGTTGTTTCCATCAAGCGAACTACATTTTTTCCTAGTTTTATTTTTGTGTTCAGTTCATTTCAATTAGTTGGCGGTGAAGTTCTGTTTTATTGTTTTATTCGACAACAAACTAATGTCTTTAGAGAAAATAACTTTTTTATTTTCTTGTTTGGGATGGTTTATATTGGTCTAATTAGAAAAAAAATAAGTATATTAATATTTCTGTACTAATCATTTAATAATAATAATAATAATAATAATAATAATAATAATAAAATAATAATAATAATAGTACCACTACTTCTAATTATCATTACTTTGAAAGGAGAAAGCGACACCAGCACAGATATACCCGGAAAAAGAAGTGATTTAATACAAAATCCTCATAGGACTATATGTCTAGTAAACTGAAAATAGATTGAAACTAAAAGACACAAAACAACTGTTTCAACTAGGCAGACATTAGTTCATAAGCTTGTCGACACGTTTTGACGTTACGCTTCGAAACATCAAAAACAAAACAGAAACAGTCGCTTAAAACTATAATCTTGAAAAAGTTGCAGTTTTGTCTTATTCGACATTATGTTTCTGTTTTGTCCGTTTGTTGGAAAAAAAATCTCCTATAGAAATACATCAAAGCTGGAGCTTTTTCTTCTACGTCATTTGTCCTCTATCTCAATTTTAATAATAATCGCAACTTTCTTTGTTCTAGCTTTCTTCTGTTACTATTTCTTCATGGCGTCATTCTTTTGGATGAATGCAAGTTGCTTAGATATCTTCTTTACCTTCAGGTAGGTACATAATTACGTTTTGAGCTACTTTAACATCTTTACGTACATATATTTACTTTAAATAACTAACGATAAAATGGTTGCGGCGGAATTTATTCCGGGATTTTTAACTTATAACTTATAACAAACGTTAAGAGACAATCTGTTGACAACGTTAAAGAAGAGGCGCTTGAGCTTCGCTGTTGCAATAGTATTCACTTTCGTAAGACTACTTTCTGATAGTTGACATATGTAACTATTAAAGGTGTCAGCTGAATATCTATACGTGTTTATAGACATGTTATGCTGTTTAATTCACGTTCATAATTACATAATGTATTTATTGTTACAATTCTCATTTTGCACTTTTTTAAGTGTCTTACGATGTTGTGATTTATATGTGCCGCACACATTCACACACAGAAGCGTAAAGATAACATATAATGTTACTTTATCCAAATAAATTTTCGAATTTTTGTTAAAACTCCTTTGTTACTGTTTTAACAAACAGTAACTACTTGTTTGATTATTTTAAGCATGGATGTTGAATTAATTTTAGGCTTAATAGCTGTATCAACGCATAAATATTTGAATGTCCAGAAATTGCTAAAATAACATTTCGTTTCTCTCAGTGTATATACAATATTGCGAAACCTATGCAGCATGTCATAAAGAAAAAGAAAGATAATTTTTTCAACGAGAATCAAATATCGAGTATATTGTATGAGCATTGACGTAAATAGACTATGCGTAAAACAAATGTATAACGCTGCAGTGACGTACTTCTATGGTTTAAAAATATTTGATGTAGGGTATTACAGCATTTTCTGAGAAAAACTTGAAAAGCATAGTAGTAATAGAGTAAGTACCTAACTTAACTATTCACAGTTTTTAAACTAAAAAAAATAGTAAAAAATTTATTTAGATATTAACGCTATAAAAACTTTTCATCTTTGAAAATACATTTATTTTCCGGAAAAATTTTTGTATCTAGCCGTTTTTGAACTCGTTGTTGTTATACAGTGTGTCCCATTTTGTCCAATCTTGATCAACTTTTTTTTAATTGTAGTGCGTTAAGGACTGTACTTCTAAACAGAGTTTCATATTTTTTATAAAAGAAACTAAGGCATACTGAAAATGCAAGAAATCACATTAGGTATTTTTTTACAAAAAATATGTGTACGCCGCTGGATTAAGCGCTACCTGAAATGGGCATTGTACTAAAAATAATCTAAAAAAAATATGGCATATTAATAATTCTGGTGACACAATTAAGAATCACATGCTTCTTATGAATGTACGTTATTTTGAACAAGTAAACAGAATGTCAAATAAATTGTTAAAAATAACCGACAATAACGTATTTTATTCCTAATAACATTAAACGAAATTATAGGAATTTCAAAAAATAAAAGGTACCTCCTAATTAAATCCTTGTTGCTTCCACTAATCCGCCATGTTTTTCAATGCATTTATCATACCTTTTTTGCAGGTTCAAGGTTACCTTTATCAGTTGTTCTGGAGTAATATTCCCATATGCTTGACTTATTCTAACTCGTAGTTCTTCCACTGACTGTGGTCTTGACTGTGTCACTTTTTACTTCGCATACTTAAATGTAAAAGGAAAAAGTCGCAGTAGCGCAAGTCGGTGATCTTGGC
>RXPK01000199.1:1040976-1144657 GCA_004143645.1 Protaetia brevitarsis
TTACTGCCCGTTGTGATATAAACGAGAATGGATGTACGTCGAGAAAAATAATGAAATATATAACAATAAGTATATTGAAATAATGATAATGCTGGAAAGAGCAAACAAATATTGTACGCCACAAAACCTACATCAATAAGAGCGCTATTGCCGGATAAGCTAGTGAAATCGGCGTAGATTTGGCTAGATTTCTTTTTTTTTTAAGTAGTTTTATATACAGTATTCATTCATCTTAGAAAGATTTAAACTTGTAATGCTTATAGCTTTTGCTGAAATAAATAACTGTTAGGAAGAAAAACAAAGAAGATTATTCTTCAAAAAACCCACACTCAGAAAAGTTCCTGCATTAAGCTAATCAAATTTAGTTAGCTCGTGTATCTTGGTCAATGTCAATTTTTTCAATATATTAGTTCCTAATGATCGCCATACTCCTGGATTATTTGTTTATTGGAGAAGTAAACTATGTATGTGCATAGGATATCACACGACCGGTTGTATATTAAAGAGTTTTTTCTTTAAGTTATTCCTTTAGAAACATAAAAAAAAACATTATTGTGTTATTTTCTCCTCTAATCTATTTCTTATTCAATTACTAGAAACGTATCCATCCCTATTATGGTTCTTACCTACATAGCCGAAAAGAATAAGAAGTGCTAGAGTACCTAAAATTTAACAAACCAACTTTTTATCTCATAAACTCATAAAAATTAATAAACTACTTAAATTGAATTTGTAACCACAGTTACCTGTCATCTATCATAGCCTGCTAATGAACTAACGCATAATACATTGCGGTTATATGTGTAATTAATCTAACTCAGATACACGCCTTGTCTGTAACTGTAAGCACATAAATATGACCCAGTATTTGCTTAATGTGCAAGATACCCAGTTAATACCGCTAAACGTCATATTCATAGGAAAAACATGTACTACTTCATTTCCACAAAATAGTAGTTAATTAAAAACACATAACGGATGTAAGATGAGTGCAGTCAACGAAATATCGTAGTGACAAATACAAATCCTCCATTTTATACTAGCAGAAATCTATGAAGTTACTAAACTTTTTAGCTCATTGTAAATAAATAAATATACAATATGAAATATGAGATAATTAGATATCGCAATTTTCAAAAAAATAAATAAATAAAGAAATATGCCCAGTATACTAAATTCAAATTTCCCGCAATTATTTTTAAGTAACTTGAACTTAAAGGTATTCAAATAACTATTAATGTAATAGAAAATCGTAGGTAATTTCGTGCTTTAATGTTGAAGTTACTAAAAATAATTGAGGGAAATTTGAATTTGGTTTACTGGGTGGGTTAGTTTACGTATTTTACCATTTTGCTATTAGTGCTTTTTTTACACGTAGACTGGTAGATAATAAATAAGAGAGTTCCAAGAAAAATTATGATGAGTGATATTTATAATTTGGTTTTACGTGGATAAAAGTGAATAGGAAAGAAAGATCAAAATGTGTATTGTGTTACATATGAAAGCCTTGGCGGCAGATTGTACGGTCCCAAGTAGATTAGCACCATTTCAAAAATTAATTGTTATTATTTTATAAGGCTGGGAAACTTCATGATTTCTTTGCAGATAATTGAAACATGTTCTTGCATGCTGCATCACTACCATATCACGCATCTTACGAGCAGCATACTATCGAAAAAGAGAAAATAATTAATTTGGATCATGGCTAAATACGGTGATAACAATGCAAAAAAATCTTTTTATAAAAATATTGCAACAGAAGCGGAGGCTCAGAATTTGTCCCAAATAATTTAAATGGGTCTAATCATGTTAATACCTGCAGTAATGATGACTCACATCAAAGCAAATATGCAGTGAATGTAATAAATTTTGTAGACGCTCATCATATTTTTCTATTGAAGAGAAAGTTTTTCAAAAACTATGTGAAGATGCATCAGAAAAAAAACACTCTTATTTGTAGTACTACAGCAGTACACCATGATTTTATTATGTTGCATCACGTAACTTTAAATTGCGGTAGAATTTTTCTAATTTTCCTTTAAAAATGATGCCAATAAACAACAAAATTTGCCAATGCAAGTTTTTTTTTAATAGAACTAATATATTTACGTTATTTCTACTCTTTTAATTTCGAATAATAATGAATTCAGTGGTCAGTGCAAAGTTTAATAGCGAATCCGTTCGATAAACGAACGTTTTCCGAAAAATTTGAAATAAAACAGCGGCTTGCCAGATGTATTTCGAATTTAAATCTGAAGCAAACGATTTCAAGTAAAACACGAATTTTCAATTTTCAAGACTTCTTAATCCGTATATTTATAATAAACATATGTTACTGTAATACTATTCCAATATTTTCTTGTTTACTATTTCCTCCTGGCGGAAAACGGATTTGATTAATATAAATCATTTAAACGATCGAATTAAAAAGCACTGTTTATCACAAAGGCATATGAAAAAGTAGTCCATTTTTCCTTTTTTTTTGGAAATGTCAATATTGCTGTTCAGATAAATAGCACATATTAAGAAGCATTACCACAAAGCATATTAATAGCACACTTGATATGTATTGAACATTATAATTAATGGTGTGTATATTTGTACCGTAATAAGATTATCTGTAAAATTGTGAACATGCATTATGCTCACAAGCGCTACACGTATACACGAAATCTCACCATAATTATGTGCGTTTTTGTAGAGCTTTCAAACTTACGTTGAGAGAACATAATGAATCAATTTTGTTCTTTGTAGGATGTATGTATGTATGTAGATGAAGGGTGGTGTTACACTGCGACCTAAAGGCATCTTTGTGTCCCCCATTCTTGCTGCTTTACAGTTGGCCTCCCAATCCTATTCCTTTTAAAAAGTGTAGGATATCAGAGGGCCCCAGTTTAGGTAAGTCTCCCTCTTCGATTTCACAATGCTCCCAGGTACAATGCCCTCGGTTGCACAGTGCTGCGCAGTTTGAGAGGAGGTGGATGGGTGTTTCATCCTGTTCCCCACAAAATCTGCATTCAGGATCTTTTTCCAATCCAAGCTTAGTCAGGTGTCCTTTCAGTCTGCAATGGCCTGAAAGTATTCCCGTTAATATGCGAACATTGTTCTTACTCAGGTTGATGCATTCTGTAAACCTCTTCTGGTTTATAGTTCCCAGAAGAATTTTACTCTGCATCATTTCCCTGGAGATTTTCCCAGTAACTGGATTTTCTCTGCTCCATTTCTATTTTAGTTTTTCTTCAGTATTGTACTGCTACTTAAACCCGCAAAAGGGTTCAGGCCCTACGAAAGGCATTCCAGCCCTTTTTTGCGAGGTTATCCCGTTATTTCGTTTCCTTCCACTCCTGTGTGACCCGGAACCCACAGGAGGGTTACTTTATTTCTTTTGCCTAGCTCATTTAGTTTCCCTAGGCATTCCCAGACCATCTTGGAGCTGATTTCATATGAGCTCAGACACCTTGATGGCTGCTTGACTATCAGACATGATGATTAATCTCCTGTTTCCGATAGTTCCTATCCATATTGAACTGGACACATCTTCCAATAGCGTGTATTTCCGCCTGAAATATACTTGGGTAATTTTCCCAAGTTCCGGAATATGTAGTTCTAGGCCGTATATTCCTATTCCAGTTCCTTCTGCCGTTTTGGAGCCATCAGTGTACCATTTGATGGCATTTCTATTAAAATTCAAGATGGTGTTGATGATCCACTCCGCTCCTGTTTACTTAGCTTTGTGGTGAATTTCCTTCACAGAGCTAAATTTCTTTAACATGTCATCGGGGCATATCCCAGGTTGATCACCGTCAGGAGATGTTGAGGCCTATGCCTAATCATTCCCTTCCTTGACCATCTTAGTGCGGTTCTTTTCGCAACGCCTCCACTACAATGTGGAGGGGGCAAGATCCAATACTCACTTCAATAGCTGCTGTTGGGCAGGTTCTCATAGCCCCCGTTATGCATACACATGCTAATCTTTGCACTTTCGAGAGGTTAAATTCTCGCGGTGGCCAGATTAGTCTTTTGCTCCATGCTACTGATGCATAGGTGATGAATCGTTCTCACTATCGCTGTATACATCCAAAGCAGTATTTTTGGTTGCATCCCCAATTTTTCCCTGCAAAGTTTCTACACACCATCAGAGCTCTTTTGGCCTTGTTGGTTACCTCAAGCTCATGTTTGTTCCATAGAAGTTTGTTGTCTAGGGTGAGGCCTAGATATTTAACTTCCGCTCTCCAGTCTATATTTTGCCCATCCAGTTTTATGGTTCCAAGATTGGATTTTCTTTTCCTGGTAAACGCTACTAGGGTTGTCTTAGTGGGGTTGACATTGAGTCCCATCGATTGACACCATCTTCTCGTAAAGTTCAATCCTCTTTGAACTATGTCACAGAGGGTATTCTCAAATTTGCCTCTTGCGTATATGACAATATCATCAGCATACCCTTGACAGGATATGCCTAGATCCGTCAATCCGCATAAGAGTTCGTCTACTATTAGGCTCCACATAAGTGGGGATGTAACTCCCCCCTGTGGGCATCCTCTGGTCGTGCTAACCGAGATGGTCTTATGTCCCACCTCCGCTTCCACCGACCTGGTAGACAGTAGTTGCGACATCCATCTAGAAGTCACGCCGTCTACCCCCCTATTAATTAATGCTTTTTGACAGACTCGTGGGAGTGTTGTCAAAGCACCCTCTATGTCTAGAAAGGCGCACACTACGGTCTCTTTATTCGTCAGGGCATCTTGGATTTGGTCCGTCAGCTCCACTAATGCAGTCTCAGTGGATTTCCTGTTTGGTAGGCGTGCTGACAGGGTGCAAATGGCACCCGCTCCAAGATCTCTGTTCTGATGTAGTTATCTACAGCCTTTTCCACCGTTTTCAAAAAGAATGATGTAAGGCTGATAGGTCTATGGGATTTAGGGTGCGTGATGTCCTTTTTCCCTGCTTTTGGTATAAAGGTGACTTAGCCCTTCGCAGGCTTCGTGAATATATCCCAGCTCCAGACTGCTTCGGCTTATCCGAATCATGTGAGGAAGGATTTCTTCCTGCCCTTTCTGAAGTAAGACTGGAAAAATCCCGTCTACTCCCGGTGTTTTTGAACGGCTGAAAGGTATTAATGGCCATTTTAACGCGTTCGCTGCTACATATGTGTCTTTGCCATTGTAGTAGCTTCTTTATTTGCGTCTTTTTATATATCTCGAAGCATTTTCCGAGTTCCCACTTTGCTTTCAGGAAAGTGGTTTCTAGAAGGAGGAGAGCTCTTTTCTTCTTCACCTTCGGTGAAGCTTCCATCTGGCTTTCTTAGTGGCCATTCCTGAGTCGATTCTACCCTTCGCCATTACCTTGTAAAGTCGCGAAGCGGTAGGTGTTGAATCGATTTCCTCGCAGAACTTTCTAAGCTATCTCTTTTCGCTTTCCTGATAGCTTTATTGTAGGAAGTAAGTGTCTCGGTGTAACTCTGGCCAATCGCCGTTACGGCTGGGCCTTGTTAAGAGCTTCCGCGTATCGGATCTTAGTTTTGACAGATGGCTGTTCCACCAAGGTGCGGTCCTTACATCTTTTGTCTGCTGAACAGGATCAGCTCGAATCGTATGCTTCGAGTAATGGCATGTTCACCTCTTTTAAGGTGTTTCCAGATCCAGATGATGCCTGGCCTCATGTATGATTGGTAGCAACGAAGATTTTTGATTACCATTAATAATACATTGAAATCGATTTAACAAAACGTTCAATAAATCTTAAAGTATGACATCTAATACCATAGTTTGTTCACTTATGCTGCAATATGCAATGAGATACACAATCCAAAGACTTTGGTCAAATCCAAGTGGCCGGCCTTAATCACTTTTTCCCGACTCAAGTTCGTCAGTGATGAAGGTGATCATATCAATTAAAGAGGTTTTAGTAGATTTGCCCTCTCTAAAACCGTGCTGCTTATGGTTTATTAAATTTTTCATTCCCAGATACTTGACTAGCTTACCTTTAGGAACACTTTCTACCGGGAATTTTTTTCTTCAAGTATTCTCCAATGTCTCCTGTTCTTTTTTCGGGCTTACACCTGCCAATATATAACCAGAGTTTTTATTTCGACGCGGCAAAGCTGTTTTTCGTCACTTTCAGATTCATTGTTGCTTCCAATGATTATGTATTAGTGTTTTTAATTTGGACTAATTTGTCAATAACCTCTTTTGTATTAAAAGATTACAATTTACATTATAATTTCTTTTAAATATACCAATTTCGTAAGTTTTATCCTTCTTTTTATTGGAACTACTGCATTTGACTCTATTGAGGCGTTCAGTGATATGTAAATTTTGAAATAATTTTAATTAATTTTTGCTTAACCTTTTGCAACGAAGGATTTGTATCACCAAGAAAGGTAACTGAATTTTCTTTTTAATATCTTGTTATCGATTTTCTGCAAATAAAAGATTTTGCCCGAAGGTGGACCTCGAATTGTGAATTGACACAAGAAGGTGTTAATTGTTACGCATATAATGTGATTCTATCACTATATGAAACATATATATAAATAATATAGCGAAAAATACAATACAACTACGTTAAAGGCGACATAAGTTACCTGCGCATATAGTGTTTGCAAGTTAAAGAATTGTTCAAGGTTCAGCACTTACCAATTTCTTTAATCGAAGTACCAGATATGTGACAGAGTAATGCCTCTAGTTCATACTCTTAAAAAACATCTTATTGCAGTGCATAAGATACCAAGAAGTTAGAATGATAGCTACTTGTTATACGCACATACATATTGCTATGGTCTGGCACCCCGGGTTTCGGAAATTTAAATGTGTATTTTTATTTTTTCCAAATCAGCCTTGTCAAAACAATGATAGAGTTTCCACAATTCTATTATTTGTTTATTTTGCTAAGAATTTTGTAATTGATTTAATTGTTTGTATCATTTTATTTGTTCAGTTGTGTATAGTGAATTTCATTTATTTGTACATTTTGCGTACTCCTGTATATAGTTTATTTGCTAGTTTTTTTCTTTGCGATGCGTTGCGCCGTCATCGCTCACAGTAAATTTATATATATGCGAATGTTACCTTAGAGGCCGAGGAGTTACCAGATAGACGAGCGCGTGTATGGTCTTGTTTAGTTGTCTTGGTTACCGTTGCTGGTAATCCTTTTTAAGTTTAAGATGTAGTTCGTTGGGTTGTATTTAAAATCGTCCATCTAGTAATTCATTTATTGATTAGTGTTAGATAGTTGTCCACAATATACATGTAAGGCTTTTTAATAATTTTCGTTTTAGAAGCGAGCGCGTTTAGAGTTTAAATTTTCCGTTTTTTTTTTTGTAGTTATCAAATTAATTTTATTTTATCACCTCGGGGTATATGAAGTGAAGCTGTGAGCTTGTTTTAAATTTCATTTTTGATTTTGGTTGTTTCTCTACGTTTTTTTGAATTAAATTTTAGTTTGCTTTGAAATTTTGAAACCACGTGGATTTTTGTGGTATAAGAAATTCCTTCTAGAACGAATTCACCATTTTGTTTGCTAAAAGGATTTGCATTGTCCTTTTTAAATGTAAATTCACGAAGGGGTTTATTTTTAATCCAATACCTTCTGTATTAAGGTTTTTTCCCCTATTGTTTTGTTAATTAAATGTTTTTTTTTTTCTTTTACAATAAAAGTTAATGATTTTAAATATCATCTTAAATAGTTCTTTTATTTTTGAATCTGCCATTTCAATTTTTGGGGATTTTAAAGAAAGTCAATTTCGCAAACGCCCACTATTAATTTTTTAAAAAAAATTTACTCTGAGATTTAAGAATCTCTGGCGCCCTTTTAAATTCATTTTTGCTGAGCTAGCTAAATTAATTTTGTCATTTTTAATTTCTTTAAACTTGTATGCTTGGACCATCAGTTCACAGCAATATGTATAATATATTAAATGATATGAACTGACTAAACAATGCTTACTTTGCAACAAATGTCGGTAATATCTGAAGATAGTACACATGACAACGTGCTTGATATTCATCACGATTAAACCTGGAAAAAAAACATTCAATACTTTGCATACAGAACAAAAAGTAGTGGATTACAATTTGCTACATACGGCCAGAGAAGAAGATCATCACAGTGATGTAACAACATTTTTTGAGCCGAGTCTTAGTCCTGTAGGAGTTGTCATTCCAGTAATCTATACAAAAATAGAGCACTTTGTGAAATATTTCAACAGCAAGGACCTAGCAAAGTTTTGGTACATTTTATATTATCTTGGAATGCAATTCCGACTGAAATATATTTCTTTGTAACGGACATCATGAAGAACTTTTGTTTATACATGTATTCTAGAAGCTCCTTCTCGTGTACTACAAATAAGCATTGCCACAAACACATGTGGTTCACTCACATAACAGTAGAATTAAAAAGCATTTACGTGTTCCTACGTGGAGTCACAATATAACTTACAAGTGTGGACTAACAATAAACATTTCAAAGAAGCACTTAAAGGAAGCTACCGTCTTCGACGAAATGAATTTTTACAATTATAAATGTAACAATATCTGGATGTATACACATTAAAAAACGATTATATTTTATTTATATTAGAAGATTTAATAGAAATCAGTAATAAAGTTGAAACTAGTAGGAAAATATAGTGCTGTTGCTTTGTAACTGTTCAAATCAGTTCCAGCAGCCGTTTTACTGTATTGACACACCCTACATACATAGAAACAGTAGGCAATGGAATAGTATGAAGAAAGCATATATTGTTTATTATTTCAAAAAAAAAAACTTGTTCCAAGTGATATAATGTAACATTTGCAATTTTACATCTTCGGCAGTTGTATCTAAATTCTAAATCCTCTTTCTATTTTTTGATCTTATATAGACTTCAATAATAATAAAGAATAATGATAGTTTCAAAAATTCCTTTGCATATATACAATTGTGTACATACTGAGGAATGAAACCCATGTGATCTCTAACATAACAAGGCTTAATGATGCGTTGACAACGCATTAAATATTCCTAACAGTTTAATACGCTTGGTCCCATATTGCGTGTGTTATCTTCGCCTTTATAATTATTTTTTTGGATCCTCGTTAATTAAAACAGCCGTTTAAAAGCTACTAATTGTAAAAAATAATGCCACTATATGTAAATAGAATCTGTAAAAGAAAAAAAATTCGATTAATATCATGGCCTACTAAATAAGTTGCATAACTAAAACCGGTCACGTGGATTTCATTTCTAAGCATATGCTCTGTACATTGAGAAACAATAAGAATGTAAGTTCCCTGTAAGAAATGAGAAAGGATAGAAGAATGCACGACTCTTCACATTTGTATCTGTATAAAGTACTTCTAGGTCACGGCACGCAGAAAAATATATCATTTTCACATAATTGCTCTCTCACATTGACATTCAAATTAAAACCGGTTTACGTAGTAAATGCATCGTAATCCAAAGAAACTCTTAACTTTACTAAATAGCAGAATTTTAAGGATTTATTAGGGTCAGGTTTATATTTTAGTTAACTTTTATTTGAAAAGGAAAAACTAGGTTAGCATAAAATTTAGATTGACCACTAACCAATGATTACTTCCACAGGGCATCAAATAGTGTTAGGTACTTTAAGGAATATTATCAGTAATGTTCAACTGACTTTTTATTGTCCATAGGTACCACACAAATTCAAACAGTACAAGACAGCGAAATGTTCATTTAACATTTAAATTCCTAAGGAGGTGTTTTTATTTTTAGTATCTTATCTCCCGGAATTTTACAGAGTTTTGCTCATCTTGCTATAATTTAACAAAATGCTTATAGTTACTTTCATATAGTTTTTTTCTTCTTGTTGAAGCCGTTTAAGAAGTATTCCGCGCTTTTTGAGGAAACTATACGACTTACTTAAATTTTAAACTGTATTTATCTTCAAATAATGTTTGAAATTGCCCCAACGTTTTAATTTTTTTTTATTTTCGATGTATTTACATTTTTAAATGTTATAAGTTTGTTATTAAATACAATTTCTAAAATCGGCTCAACGGCCCATTTGAACACCAATTTCTTAATGACAATTTTTTTTTAATTTTTGAATTTGGACTAATAATAACGCCCGAAACAGATATATTCATTTTTCTTTTTTCCGTCAAATGCCGACAGGCCGCCGGCTTCTATCGTAACCTAACGCACAGACCGATGTTTGTTTAGAAGACGTATCTACGTACAGATGGTCTACTATGGAATCAAGTGAAATATAAATATAAGGATATTCAATTTTGCTTTCAGTAGACTTTTTTGTGTATTTTACATAACCCAACTGCACCTATGTTTTAATAAGTGCAAAATCCATAACATGTGTAAATGTATTATTGACCGCCCTAGAATTATTTTTGGATTTTGCGCGCACTGAATACGCAATGACAAAGTAATAAAATGCGTAGCTAAGTAGATACGGTACATACGGTCATTCAAAGAGACAAAAGGTATCTTTCTTTTCGATCTGACTATCGCTTGAGGTTTATTCCTGCAATCACGTCTTCTACAAATACTCTTCACATTTGTGCATATACGTACATAACGTCAACCTTTGACATCATTTACCGTTTTCATAAATTGTCCTGGTTGTCCGAAAATTGCTTTTTAAGCGGGTGTTACACACTTGTCAATTTCTAGATTCAATAACTAGGACTTGAGTACTTGATGTCAATAAATGGTTTTACACTTGTCAACTTCTAGTTCGATTTTAAGTTCAATTTCTAGTTTAAGTTCTGTCAAGTTTTAAGATGATATCCAACTGTTTTACATCTGTCAAGAAATTGATTGATTTTCAAGAACTGGTCAAGTTCTAGAAACTAAGATACTTAAAACATGTTCTATTTTTGCATCAAATTATTTTCAATTCTGTAGGAATTTCCGTAATTGGTACTCGTGAAATGATTGACTGAGATTAATCTTATAACCTGGTTACCGAGGTGTAGTTCGCAGTACTATTGTACAATTGTGGTTGGGTTATACTTCTGGTCATGTTATATATATTTGGTTAAATCCACGTTGTATTATTGTACCCACCTGTTTTAGTTTCGATATTTACTATTTGTATATTTAATAATTTATTGGCAGTTATTATTTGATTCTTCTGAAAAGGTATTTAAATTGTACATGATTTTTTTTGTTTTGTATAAAAGCCCTTGTAAAAATTGAAAAAAGTTATATCAAGAAGACGACAAGACAGACTGTCTAAGTTAAGGAACTGTATTTTCTTAATGTTAATCGAAGTGATGGAGATTACAGCTACTTCCAAAAAAACAGACGGTGGTGGTCACCATGGCTAATTCCAAAAAGGGAATTTGAAACTTAGTTCACTTGATTTAACAAGATCAAACAATATACCATAAGATGTGTATGTGTATCTCTGACAAGAAATCCACCATAAATCCAAAAGAAATCTTCGAGAAGAGAATACTTAACCTCAAACCTTTACGCCTTTATTTTAAGTATGCAACATCACTACTCCAAGAAACATAATATCCCTGTTGTGACAGAGCGCACCACCCCCGAACGTACAAAAGAAACTAACCGATTCTAAATACTCCGATTTAAGTTCTATTAATTGAAAAATTATACAGGCCAAGTTCATTTTAAGAAATAGATATTGATCTCTATGAAGATCCTAAATTTATTGACAAGTATAAAACGGCAAAACCAAGTTCAGTTCCAGAGACTAAAATTGATCAAATTTTAAATCCTAGAATGATGCAAATATTGACAATAAATTGACGTAAAACCAGCCTTTAGTATTGCTGGTAAGATAAAAGGAGGGTTTTACAGGAGCGAATCGTATTTTTATCATTCTTCCTAACATTACCACATGAAATGTTCCCCTTCTGCATTTTTTCAGTGATTAATAATGATTATTCTATCATGCTAATTGGGTTATAATTAGAAAAAAAAACGCTATTAAATGATCGTAGGCTTTTAGTATAATTGGCTGTCTAATCAACGTAAGTAGGGACCATTACAGGACAGAATCTGCAAACAATGTTTTCATCACTAACCTTTAATGAATTTAATTACATTAAGGTAGACACATGCCCTTATGCACCTGTATCTGTGCGCGATAAGAAATTCACACTACTATTGGAATACGACTTTTTTTTAGGAATAAGCGACAGTTTTTGGCGTCGATGTTGATAATGGAAAAGTCGGAGCGAATACTTTGAAAACCGGCGAAGAGGTGGAAAAGCGATGCAAAAAGAGGAAAAGAACTGTGTCCGGACGGAAGAGTGTACGGATTGTACCTAACGGAAAGTCTTGCTTTGTAGCGGGCGAGTCGGAAACAAAGCGGAACGAGAGACGGTTCTCGAAGTTTTTAGCTAAACGTTGAAGGTTGTGCGTGAATGAGAAAAGCGAGTAGGCACGATACGCAAGTGGTTCTTTCGCGAATCGAGTCGCTCTCTAGAAGATGACTAGTGCTATGCAAGAAGATGCTATTTTGTAGATCATTCTGTATTTGGTATTTTGTTTATTTGGAAGACATTATTTTTGGGCATCGATTTAAATGGTCATTTAACTTTTAATACTTTCTTAAGGGGAAATTACCATTAACCAGTTATCTTTTAGTTATCCAATAATAATTTTTCAAAGAATTTTTTACTTTATATTACTGATTTAGTGATTGCTAAAAATATCTCTTTTGAGCTAATCTCCCGCCATAACGTTTTTAGTTTTATATTTGTGGACCAACCAGATAATTTTGAAAGATCCAACATGAAAACTACTTGAAGTTTTCATCACTTAATATTTATAGAAGCATTATGGGATCCAATCTAAAAATAATTGAGCTTTCGAATATGCAGCCTCTCAATGCTCCGAATGCATCTATAAGGAGAATATTGAGTTTTCTGCGGGATCTATGCTTTTCTTCCCAGGTAACAGGCGGGAGAGTGGGGAAGTAATTAATGAAATTGCAAATAAAAAATCAGCGGGTTTTGATGAATTTTGCCATCAAAATTATCAAATTGTGTTCACCAACAGAATATCTGCATTACTTCTACCTATAGTTAAACACTTCCATGAGGAGAGGGAATGTTATCCAGAATTCCTTGGAAAATTGCGATAGTCGTGCCCCGTTACATAAAACTAAGGACGCGAATGTGTTGAGAATTATAAATCATAATGGAATTGCTTAGTTGTTTCTCTAAAGTCGTGGAAATAATTGTGTATCACTAGAACAATAAGATTTTTTTCAATAGCAACATCATTCTTTGATGGGGCGTCAGTTTGGATTTAGGGAAGAACTATCAACGGAGTACGTAGCATTTGACTTTATTTACAATTGAACACACAAGAAAACGAGCAGTTTTTGAGCAGAAGTAGATGTTAAGATTTATTTCATTCTCATGCGACGTTTCGACAAAAATTCGATTGTTTTTTTCAAGCTAATTTTTTTTTTTAATAACAGGAGAAACAACTAACGACGTCACGCAAAGAATAAAACAACAAAATGTTAATCTTACCAATAGAAAGAATTAGAATAAGATCTCGTAATATCTGTAATATATATTATAGATATTACGATATGTATATTATTACAGTTCAATGGCACAACTATGAATAGGGTTGAATACATATCAGTATAAAAATAATACATATATGATAACATTTTATGAAGGATCGTAGTTTAACAATTATTAATTTGAAGTTGTTTTAATGTAATAAAATTTGTTGAAGAATAAACCCTACATTAACAAGTGAAGTGACTGAATGACACAAATTCGCATAAACAGAATAGGTATGTAAACACATCAGTAATACAAGATATTGTGTATAGAAAATTTTACCGGATCCACAAACTTAAAGAATGTATATACAAGCGGTCAATAAAGTAAAATAATTAATACATACTAAATAATAGGACATATGAGAAGATAACGTATTTCTTTGAAATACTGACAAGTGGTGGTTATAATAATAAATTCTAAGCAGTACTGCATATTATTGATATCCGTTACGATTTTGATGTAGTTTTATATGGATCATTTCAGAAAACGTCGCTTTTTATAATTATGTTCTACGTCAAGGGCTATCGAATCGCAAAGTAAAAATATGTCCCTTGTTCTAAACTGTTCAGCAAGCCAGTAGAATTTCTATGGGTGTTAACATCATAAATATGTTGCTTTATCTTTTGTCAAGTTTAGGAACTTTGGCCTATATGACTACATCATTCTGAATTTAACCTGATAAACTGCATTTCTGATATCAGCGTTTAGGAATTAAAAAATAGATAATAGAAATATGAAAGCAATTTTATAATTAGTTATATAATAATTATATTATAATATTATAAATATTATTTTTTAATTATTAAAATTAAATATAAATTAATCTAATTACTGTATAGTTTTTCTAATAAACAGTAATATATGAATGCATATTATTTATTAGATAATGTATTATTGTCCTCGAGATTATCTATTTTTCTATATTATTTTTTCTCCTGTGTAGTGATAATCTAATATCTTCGTCTTATAATATTTATCAATTCTCTTGGTTAGTACACCAATATCGATAATTTTTAAAACGTTTGACATTATCAGGGCGTACGATCATTATGAAGAATCATTTTATTTATTAAATTGATGGGGTGATTACTATGTTTTAATCTAGTTATTAAATTGGTTAAGTTTTTATTATGGAATTCAACATCTGACAATTTTAGTTTTCTATTTTAAAATTCTTAATGATATTAAGTTTTAGTGGAATGCATACCTACTTAAGAGTGAAAGTCTGTGGAACTAGAAGGTTTAACATATAAAGTCAGTCATTATCTTACATCTATTCAAGAATGTACTACAAGAAAATCTAAATAATAAATACAAGTTGCAGGCATTTTCTATGACATGACTAAAGCGTTTGAGCCAAATCACTCTATTTACTAAAGAACTTGAAAAGAATGTCAATTAGGGGAATGTAAAGGAATGGTTTAAATGAATACTGTGAAGAACCGCAATATTAGGGTTAAATTAATGACGTTCCTGTACAGCTAGTTATGATGGTTTCTTGGGGCTACTTAAGGCAGATGTTTTTAGGGCCGCTACTATTTTTGTTGTTTGTCAATGACCTACCAAACATTATTACGGCTATAACTCAACCCGGTTACGAGAATAAGTAACTATTTCCAAAATGTAGACTAAAATTTAAGAGGCATGCCTGTCATGCATATTTAAGCTAGATATTTTAAACTGTATTTATTTTTAACTGAAGCATTAGACTTGATATAAAATAAAGTAATGCAAAAAAATATTACAGGGTGAACAGAAAATACATTTAATTTTAGCTATCTTTATAGGCAAGTAACTTATTATTTAAATCGAGACACCTATATTTATTACCTTATTTAGATTCTATTTTTACGATCTTTAAGATTTGTATTAATGCTTTCTATACCTATCTCTTATATAGTTCTCTAGTAATTTAGAAAATTTTCTATTTCAAATATAGAACTCCTATCCATTCCTTTTTCAACAGTAGGCTTAGACAAAAACTATTATTCATTATACACAAAAGTCATTTGACTGTGTGAAGAAAATTGTTTACTAGTATCAAGGATTTATGCGCCAAAAATATCCTAACAGACGCCATTCCGATAAGCGTTCTTCAGAAAATTTGCTGCAAGTTTTTTGAAGTATAGGAAGTGCGCCTTATAAGAAAACGGAACGACAAAAACGATTACCTGAAATGAAGGAATAATATTTTAGTTATCGGATGGAGAAATTTAAAGATGAACAACCACATACAATTGCATGAAGGAATCCAATTTTTTTGAACCGTTAAATCGTCAACATCGATGGTCTGTTAATGTTATGGGCCGGAATAGTTGGAAAACAAGTGATAGGGCCATACTTTTTCGATGGTCACTTGAATGCCATGTTTCTACAATTTATAAAATATAACTTCGCAATACTTTTGGAAAATATACCTAGTAATTATCGACAAAGACTTTGATTGCAATTAACGAGTGCTCATACGCACTTTCATTAGCGTTCAGGAGAAATTAGATAGGCAGTATCCCAACAGGTGGATAGGCCGCGAGAACCATAGAATTGGCCAGCAAGATCTTTAGATCTTAACGAGCTAGATTTTTTATGGAGATATATTAAAAATATTGTTTATGACATACACCAACCACACCCGACATATGACAAAGAGCGCAATAAGAATGGCGTTTCGATCTATAACACCAAATGTCTTGAGTAAAGATGATAAACCCTGTATAATTTTTTTGCATTGCTTTTATTTTATTATCAAGTCTAATGCTTTAGTTAAAAAATAAATACACTTTAAAATATCTAGCTTAAATATGCATGACAGGTATGTCTCTTAAATAGTGCATTATCTCGTAAACGAGTTGAGTTAGGTATAAAAATCAACACAACTTGTCTTTAATTTAGTCTGTACTATCAAAATATGTCATAATAGAGGGTGTTCCATTTAATTTTTCACAACTTTGGTGTGCAACTTTTCTTTGAGTCACCCTGTATGCTTTAAAATAATTTTGAAATGTGGTCCTTTTAACTCTGTATAACCCTTAATAAAAAAAATTGAAAATATTTTACCACTTTTCGTATATAAACCGGATGCGAATGTGGTTGCCCAGTCTGTATATTTCTTACCTCCGAAGGAGTACAAAAAAGGTCTTCCAAATCCATAGCACCGACTTAACTATCAAAACACACTTCAATATAATCAATGCATTGATGAAAATAAACACAAATTTACTTTTCTTTTTCTTCGTTTAATAGAAGAAAAAAATTTACTTTTGAATTTTTAAATTTATTATAATGGCGCATAAAACAATTACGCATGGCATAATTATGTTGCCAACATAAAAAGATTGAAATTCTCTGCATGGATAAAAAATCTCATTTTAAATAGTAAATAAACAAAAATTATTGCGAAATAGAAAAAGAAGAGTAAAACACACGTGTTACATGAACTTTGTAATACTTGTACATTGAATCACTCTGATTCATTCTTAGTCGTAGTTACCACGTCATTGTTGCACTATTGTTTTGGGGCGCCGTACGTTAAATATAAAATTGTAACCAATGGTTGGTTGCGTTTATATTGCGGTTATAGGATTGCAGATTATTCAGAAAATTTACGGACGCTTTGTTGAGTGCAAGTATGTTAAGTTTTTTTTTTGTTTATACAAACACTTTTTAAAGATAACACTCAGCGTCCATGTGGTTTTAGGTGGATGCGAACGCGCTTTGATTGGACCACGTTTTATGCTAGATACAAAGTAGGTTGGTTTAATGCACAGTATATGTTTCCCGCGTGGAGGGGGATAGAAAAATCGGAAAAATCGATAAATGAGCGAGGTATGTTTTGGTATGACAACTTAAAATAACCAAACTTCAGCAAACCGCGTTCCGTATAATTCATAATTTTCAGGGAATCTGCTATATTCGGGACACAAAACCTAGAATTTGGTTGCTATTGTGTGAATTACGGTACGCGGCCCTTGACATTACTTATGACGTTTGATGTACCCACAAAAATAGTATTGAATGCTACAGATAATACTTCTCTGTTTTAACTTAAATTGTTGTTTTAAGCTAGCACAATATTTTGAATGTTGCTTGTTCAGAGAAAGTACACTGTGACTGTCTTGACGGTGCTTACCCGTAATATTGTTAAGCTAAGCTAAATTTGACTAATTTAGCAATGTCGTTTTCTGAGTGTACAATTCATCGCAAATAATTTTGTAATACAAATCTCGATAAATATTTTCAAATTTTTTAAAACTCAATGTCCTAGTTCAAAAACGATAACATCAGTTTTTCAGCTTAATTGTGTTATCTTCAGAATTTGTTATTTGTTATTTTTTTGATCCCTAAGATACCTAAGCTCTTTTATCCGTTTACCATCTTATATTCCTACACTTGGTTGTGGAATATGCAGTATAATATTGTTATTCAACTAGAATAAACTTTTGCAGCTGCTGTGGCGCAAATATGATACAAAATTAGCTAATCGATTACCTTCTGCTCAAATTATTAAGATCAAAGCACTAGTCCGCAGTAGCTGCTGCAAAAATTGCCTCAAACTTTGAAGAAATGCCTGTTCAAGTGACTGTTTTAAATCAAATATCTCCATCGGATAAATGCCGTGTTCCACAATTTTCTGTTCAACAAATCTGCTTGCGTTTTCGTTACTCTCCATTTACGTTCTATGTACTGCCAGATTATATTTACTACATATTATGTAGATTGAAAAAAATAAATTCGCATTGGTTTTCACAGACGTTGTCGTCAACAAACTATTCTTGTTACGTGCTATTACGCAAAATTTATTGAATGTCGTTCGTAAAATATTCATAGGTAGATTACACACATAAGCAGCCCACGCATGGGACGCTATTCTTCACGCGAATATCGGTTGGAGGGCTCCACTATCCCACGTTCTCGGTAATCGCTCTATTCCTTTGAGCTTCGCGCTTAAACGACAGAGACACAAGGGTGCACAGCACGAGCGGATAAGTAAGATTTTTGATAAATGTATGCATTGTCCTATTGACTAGTTTTATTCGCAATCCTGTAACTACTATTGAACCGCAGTAAATGGAGGTGTGTATGAGTGTTCACTGGATTGCAATTTTGTATTCTTTTAGTTTGTGTGCGGCAAAATGTCCCACTTGACGTAGGATGAAAAGAGTTCTCTTTGTGGCACTGGTTCGCATATTCATATCGTATTGCCGCTAAAACATTCACTTCTATGTCGTAACTCACTGCAACAACACTTAAGTCAAATTTATATCATGCTAGGAGGTCGTTTCTAAAGTGAAAATTAGGGTATGTAACTGCTTAAGGGTGTTGGGTACAATTTTAAGCAAAAATTAAAAACGCTATTAAACAAATTATTTTTTTATGGCGATAAAAAATACAATGCAATTAGAACATATTTGTACTGGTAAACTAGAATTTATAGCAAAACGTCGTAAATAGAAAAATAGGGTCACTAAAAAGTTGATATTTGAAGCATGTATTAATGTACAGTAGCTCTTGTGAATGTAATCTCTGGAATTAGAACATAGTGATTACTTACCTCAATAAGAAAAAAGGAGGTTTTCAAAGTGTTTTATTGAGGTAGGTAATCATTATTTTCCAATTTCAAAAATTATATTCACAATAGCTGCTGCACATTAATACATACTTCAAATCTCTACTTTCTACTGGCCCTATTTACGACGTTGTAATTGAAATAAAATGTTGAAATTTTGACTTTTCAAGCCTCCTTTCTCCTCTAGTTTTGTTCTAAATTCTATTTTGCCGGTACAAATATGTTCTAACTGCATGGTATTTTTTTATCACCGTATAAAATAATTTGTTTGATGGCGTTTTTAATTTTTGCTTAAAACTGTACTCAATAGTAGAGAGAATTTTTCAATTACTATATCGTAAATTGGCTACACATTTTGAAACACCTCACTATAAGCTTCACTATACTAAACTCTACACAGAAAAGAAGAAATTGTTAAATCAATTAGCTATTGATTGACTCAAGCAGGTGACTTGTTTATAGGTATACAAGCAAACAAATATTTATTTCCTTCAAATAGCTTACTTTGTCAGTACTAGATTTTTGATTCAAATGTGTACAGTATTTGTTTCAACAGAGACAAACTGGATTAGATTAAATATTGTAAAAAACTGGATTAAAGACGTATTGATTCAACCAATTCAGTAACTATTTATTTGAGATTAACCATTTGTTTACACTAAATGATTAGTTTAAGGGTACTCAATATTTTGTAGAGTCTAATAATTGCACTCGCTTTAATTGATTTACCATACCTTGTTAAAACAAGTTATTTTCACACTTACTACATATTACTATTTTGTTGATTTAACTAAATAAATTTATTCTATGAGCATGTAATCATTTGCTAATTTATAAGCTTATGTCAGTTGCCCCCAAATTAGGGTTGATTCTCGGACGCACCGTTGTGTGATGCGATTCGCTCTTTATATTTTATATTCTATGCATTTAAGTTGTGCTAATAATACAAATATAAATATTTGTGATTGTGTGTTGAAGTGAAATAAGAGAACTGCCATCCCTATGGTAATTTTACTACTCCTACAATGTATTTAATGCGTTTATATCGAATCAATTTTGAATTTAATTTGAACTTTCCTTGAACCGTCCGTGCTGCGTTGATGGTCCTCTAGACCTTTTCTTTTTCGTGTTTCTTTCAATATAATTAAATTTATTTTGTATACATATACTTATGTTTATCCATTGTGCTAATTTTATACTAATATTATTATTTTATTAGAGTATGTATATGAACATACTCTGATTGTTATTAATAATAATAGTAATAATAATAATAATAATAATAATAATAATATAAGTTTATTGTAATATCACAAAGGATATTACAGACGTCCATAAAACTAAATACAAAATTAATAGCAATCATACTTTCAATATAACAGAAAATCGTTAATACTATATGGTTCAATTTCACAAAGAAAATGAAACAATCTTGTCTTAAAGTAGGAAGTGACTCAATCATTTTTAATTCAGTTGGCAGTGCATCATAAAACTTGAGGCAAATATAGGTAATATTTCGTTGAGTTAGTGATAATCTACAAAGAGGATAGCAGTAGTCATGCCTGTTTCTTGTGGAGTAATCGTGTAGTATTGTACTGTGAGAGGAGAAGTGTTTGTTTTTAAAAAGAAAAAGTATAGATTGCAATATAAAGATGGCGTATAACGTAAGTAATTTATTTTTCTTGAAAAGATCCCGACATGACTGTGCCGGGTTCAATTTATAAATTATACGCAAATTTTTTTTTTGAGTTGAAAATAATCTGGGCATGTCACTGCTACCTCCCCACAGCACAATTTCATAATTGAGATGAGGATAACAACAACCAAAATACATTGTGTGAAGAGTGTGTGTCAACCAGGTCTCGCAATCGCCTTAATCCAAAACTGATACTGTTTAATTTTTTTACAATGACATCAATATGCTGTGTTCATTTCAAGTGGTCATCTACAGTGAGGTCTAGTAGACGCACTGCACTTTTAACAGAATAAGATACATTATCTATTACAATTTCAGGGGGGAGGTATTTCTGTGATTTGGTTTTAAACAAAATTACTTTTTTTTTACCTTGATTAAGTTCTAAATTGTTCACATGCAACCATTCTGTAAGACTGTGTATGTAATTAGAGCTTGTGCTTGTAATGGCATTTAGCGTATCACCCGTCACAAGGAAGGAGGCATCATCGGCATAGTTAAAAGTCGACAAACTAGAATCCACCATCGGACATTTGACAGCATAGATATCGTTGAAATACAAAGTAAAAAAGGGAGCCCAGAATACTACCTTGAGAAACACCTTTGCTTAGTGTTATCTCCTTTGATCTAAAAGTGCGATTATTGCTGCGAATTACTACTGACTGTGTTCGATGAGATATATATGAGCGTACCCATGACAGGGTCATACCCCTAATTCCATAGCATTCCAGCTTATACAAAAACATGCGATGATCTATGCTGTCAAATTCATCAATAATAAAAATATATAAATAATAATATATTAGGGAAGGACTACGTTGAGACGGTTAAGTTCATACGAGAAGTTGTTGGATGGCGCTATTAATACGGTTACGTTTAACTACATTATCCGCCGCTTCTATTTAAAATATTCTCTGTTTCAGTTTAGCCGGCGCTGCGTTCGATACATTTCGCTTATTTCTTAACAACGCGTTGGTGGATATTTGTGGAGTACGGGTACGGTCCTCAAATTTTATAACGGTTAGTAAGTTTTGATTGGGGTGCGAAAAAATTGAATATTATAGGGCTAATGATCGTAAAAGGATTTTATGGTGGCAATTCTGTACAATTTATTTGCAGTAAATTATCCAGAAAGATCAATTCCTAGCGCAACTATTATTCGTAATACAGCTCGATGTTTTGAAACAACGTTTACATTAATAAATAATAAAAATGAAAATGTCCTAGCGAAAAATTTCAGCGACATCGAAATAAGCTTGTGCATTACCCCACATAGCCAAATTTAAATTGCCCCCAATTATTCTTAGCAACTTCAACGTTGAAACATAAAATTACCTACTATTTTGTACTACATTAATAGTTATTTTAATCCTTTTACGTTGAATTTACAAAAAATAGTGGCGGGAAATTTAAATTTGGCTATTAGGGTAGTGGAATAAAATCCTAGAATGGCATCTAAACAAATTGCTTGGATTTAATAATAGTCCAAAAGTTTTAAACTTTTTACATAAGAATAAGTATCGGTCTTACAAAATTAGCACATCCCAAGAACTCGACGATTAATACTGTCGCCTGAAATTTTATGAATGAATGATTAATAAATATCTGGAACATCAATAGGTAGGTACGAATAGGTACTTTATTTACTATTGTTAGGTTTTTTAGAATCTATGTTTATTTTATTTGATTATTGATTTTAAAACTACTTTTATATGTCTACATTATCTGATCCTTCGATATAGAAATAAGTATGAATAGAGAAGAAGCATGAATGGATTTCAGTTACCGAATAAGTAGTCTTATTATTTCCCTTTTCACTAATAGGTACAAATGTAATGTTGGATTTAATGTTACCTTTACAAACTTCATAAATAAAAAGTGAGGAAAAGAATATCGGGCTCAATTATTATTACTAATTTCCTTGTTTTTTTTTTTTTTGTTTTTGTAATTGGTTACTTATTTTTTTTGCCAATAAACTGCCATTATTATTAAATTAATTTGACTGAACTATAACAATTCGCCGAACTTTAATAAATCTGTTCTGCGGCTTCGTACATAACTACCCCTACAGTTGAAGTCTTTTCTATTTCCAGTCGCTCAGAATGCAATTGACAGCTCACAACTTTTCACCCGGTATAGACTCCAATCTGCTGAATTGTCAGCGTAGAAGTGCTTTACAATAAATAATTTTTTCTCGGTCGTACAATATTCCGTTTTTTTTTAATTACTAACCGCGATGAAAATTTACTGACTGTTATAAAATTTGAGGACGGTTCCCTACAACCCAGCAACGCCTTGTTCAGCAATGAACGATATGAATCGAACGCCGGCTGCACTTGAAGCAAATTACGCATGTCTAGTGAATTGAAATCAGCTATATTGAATTAATTTAAGTTGAAAGGATCGATGTGAAAATAGCATTTTGTGATAGTTAGATGAGGATAAAGAATAGCGATGAGTGTTTTCCGTTAGACAGCGATAGCATACGAATTGGAGATGGTGATGGTATATCGAATTGTACCTATATCTGACACACAATCGCCCAACAGAATAGCATGTGTATTTTTCGCTTTTTTAATTGATAGAAATCATATTTTCATCCTCTTTTTTCATATTACGGCAACCATCAGGTCGAAAGTGCGCTTTCGGTATATCGTTCATAAGCCTTACCTACGCAATGACTTTCGTCGATTTGTATGCTGCTCATCGGATGTAAAAAACTCAACGTTAAATAAAACTTGTGATCTAAACAAATGTTTGGAGTGAAAGCTATCATTGTCAACTCTTCAAACAAAGTATTCACGCCGAATAAAAGCAAAAAATGCATACAGTGGTACAAGAAAGTCTTCGTACGATAGCAACAATAAGTTTAGTTGTATAATAAAATACTAAATCTTGTATGTAGAAACAAAAGGGTTAAATATCTACACAACTTGTACTATCTAGATATAAAAAAAAGTATAATTCTTTTCAGCAAAATCGAAAGTTATAGAAAGAATCCCAAAAATATAAAAATGACCACAGTATTTGTTACAAAAAAGTCTCCTACGCTCCAGCAGTATGTTTCATATTGCTCAAAAAAACATGTTGTCTCATACCATCGAACCGGTGGTTCTTGATCCTATTATGAATGCATTTAGTTATATATTGATGTCAGTGAAATACACACATATATTTGAAATAATAATGGCCAAAAGACGCGAGTTAAGTGCTGATTTGTGTACCTTAGTAGTAAAATTGCATGCCGAGGGTAATTCTTTGCAGAAGGTAGCAAATATCGTCAACAAACCTAAATGTCACGGAAAGTTCCACTACATAGAAATAAGTTAGATTTAAGAAAAAGATGCGTTCAGAGATGACAATTGGATTACCGGAACCTGGTCACCATTTTTTGAGTACCGCGCTCGTGAGGGAATTGGCGACGAGGTATTGGGAATTCAGGTTTTAATCTCCGAAGCCTGTGGTGTGAATAAAGTTAGGAATAATTTGTTATAAAGTGTATCAATAAACATCAACCGCAGCCCCAGGGTAAGTACTTTTTAATATCCCCTATTTATACATAAGATCAGAGAAGCGAGTAGCTCAAACCCCAAACCCTTGAGCAAAGGGGCGCGACATTTAGGGAAAGTCGCGACATTACTATTCAATTTACATTACGGAAACACCGGCACCGTGAAAAGTACACTGAGAAAACTAGATGTGTTGAATCAACCAAAATTTTGGTTAATCAACCAAAAATTAAGGTTAAATACAGTTCAACCAAATTTTTAAATTTAAATTAACTAAACGACTTTTGTCCATAAATTTTGGTTAATGTAATAATATTGCACATGTTGAATCAAGTGAATGGGATAGGGTGATTTAACCAAACACGCTTGTTGTGTTGCACTTTTTTTTTGGTTGAACTAACAAAACTGTTTTGTTAGTACAACCAAATTAGAGCGTTGATTTAACAATCTCGAATCATTGATCCAACATTTGTTTTTCTTTCATTACACATTCTATTTTTCTTACGTTAACAAAATGAAATTGTTGGCTTACTTAATGAATTTGTTGTGAGCACAAAATCTTTTGGTGAAACTAACCAACAATTTTGTTGACACAATAAATACTTTCGTTAATGTAAGCATAAGATTTTGTTGCCCTAACATTTATTTTCGTTCGGTCAAATGTCCTGATTTCGTTGAATTAACCAAAAAGAAGTATTGTTTCAACAACATTGAATTGTCAACTTCAATAATGCCTGTGCTTGAAACAAACGTATTTTTTTTTTTTCTAAAATTCAATAATTGCATCAACTTTGTTCCAACAAGTAAAACTGTTTTACATAAAACTTTATTATAAAAAAATTATGATATTGCAAATAATTTTAAATAAAAATAAAATTATATTCTTTTGTATTATTTATACACGTAAAAAGAAAATTATATATCATATGGTAGCTACATGGAAAAGATAACATTAGGTGCAATATCAGAATTTCCAGCCAAATTGTGCCAACGTTTTACCTGAAAGAATAAAATTGCTTCCAATTCTGTATTTTGAAAAAACAAATACTTTGAAACCAGACATTACCAGACAGGTAGGATCATTATTTGCATTATAAACCAGTGCTTTTAGCCTTATGGGATTGTTTTCCATATTGCAAAACTAACAGTCCTTTTTCCTCCCAAGTGCGTTAGTAATTAAGCAGGATTTAGACTGAAAAAAATTATCTAAATTTTTAAAGTTTATTATTTCATCAAAATTTATACAATATCCAAATATATTGTTTCCTAATAATATTATGTAATTCTGGGTACTTATGCTAAGGATATTAAAAATATAAATATTCAAACTTATCTACTAATTTCTTAACTAAATAAAGACGAATTCATGTTAGTTAGTATTCAGAATGGTATCGCTTCGCAGTTTTTTTTTTATATATCTACTTAAATATACATATATCGGACGAAGACTGAAAAAAAAACGTCAAATGCATAATACGATAATTAAGATTATGGTTCAATTTACCTTCACATGATTTATAAAACTCTCACGAGATTCTGCTATAGACAGTTTCCAATTTTGCCCCTTTTGTTCTAGTTATCCTTGACATTGGTGGTAGTAATGATGTTAGGATATAAAACTGGAGCAAAATCCGCGAATCTGAAAAATCATTTAAACATTGAGTTTATATGTTTCGTTTCCATAGTGTGCATGGATTAATATATATAAACATTTATGTTGAATAATTTGAAATAACACGCTTACTGAAACTGCTCGTCTAATATTACAGCATAAATTTTATGTGAATAAAAATAAATAAGCTAACACGTAAAGACAAAGGTCTTGACTCAAGTTCAACATAAATAGAGATAGAATCACTGACGTTCTTCAGTATTTCAATATTTCTCTCTTTAATTTTGAGTCAAGACTTTCGTTTTCGAGGGTACGTATGTGCCTATAAAATATAACTGGTCAATGTTCGGTATTGTTTTAAGATTTTAAATATTTTTCAAATGAATATCAAACAAAAAATTGATCTTATTTTCGTAGGTGGAGAATAGAGACACAACAGCACCAGTGTAATATTAATTTAATAGATACTAAATTGATGTATATTTACATGATCAAACATTGCGATAAAGATAAAATATTTCGAAAGTATGTGGATAAAGTTGAAACAGAAAATGTAAAAACAATTAATGTGTTTCGTATGTATTCGTTAAAAATTTCTTAACAAAAAATAGTTAATTTTTCAAAATAAAAATAATAATTAGCACAAAATTATAAAAAAATCTAATATTTATAAATAATATCAGTAGTAAAAAAAGTAATAGATACTATTCTATATATTGCAGTGTAGTGTATCATTCGCTGCGAACCTTATCAAGTAATGTTACGCTAATAATTACGTTATATATAATAATAATTATTAAAAAAGCATACCTTAGAAAAGGGCTATCCAAGTTCAAGTGGTCTTGAAAGCCACATCATAAAATACTTCATTTCCAAATTTATAAAAAAAGATGTAGCGAGCCAAATGCGGTCTCCATGTTGGACAGCTCTGCTTTAGAGGTTTAAGTATTAATAATAATCACAACTAGATACATATTCATGCAGCCAATTAAAAATGCACGGCTTGACATCACACTAACATAAAAATACGTTCTTTCTTTTTATTTTCATGTTATAATTTGTTTCTTAGTATTACATATACTAATATATAAAATAATAATAATCATAAGATATATTCGTGTAGGCAATAAAAATCCATGGCTCGACATCACACTAACATGAAAATGGTTTTTCAATTTCAATTACAACTTGTTGTTTCAGTATATGTAATATAAATAAATTGTTACTTACCTTTAAACACCGGAATAATGTCCCCTAATTGCCACTCTTTTAAGTTGGAGGTGATTTCATCTGCCATAATTTACATGTACTATCCAACAACGACACGATGCACGCTAACATGTCCATGGGAATAAAACCGGATAAAACCAAAATATATATTTGTAGATGCATTTGCACGTGTTCAACACGGGTACTATAGCCAATAGAATTCCAGCAATTCAAGGATATCTTAGTGGTAGATACAATCAAACCGCTGCGTTAATGTAAACATAAGCCCTTTGTATAATAGATTATTCTCTTGTTTGTATTAAATTTCTGTTTTGTTAAAACAATAGCATATATTTGTTTCGTTCAACAATTTTATTTTAGTTCAGGGAACAATCGTAGTTCGTTGACAGGATGCATCTCATTTGTTTAATTTTTTGTTTAATAATTTCAGCTTGTTAATTCAACAAAAAAATGTTAACAACAATTTTTAGTTCATTTACAGCTCTATTTTTGTTGGTATAACAACATTTTCGGTTAATTTAACAAACGCGATCGTAACAAAGCGATTTTTGTTAATTCAACGCATCTTCTTTTCTCAGTGTAACCCCCGTTCTAGTCGACCGTTCTTCTCAACCAACATGAAGAGAGATTTATTTTAAAAGAAATTAAGAAAAACCCTAAAAATAGTGCCAGAAGAATTGCTAAGGAATTACCAATTGAAATGAATTTGAAATGTAGTAACGAAACAGTACGAAATGTATTGAGAAAACATAATTATAATGCTGGAACTTGTCGTAAGAAACCATTTATTTCTGCAAAGAACAAATCCAAAAGATTACAGTATGCGAAAGAACATGTAAATTAAGGAAAAACATTTTGGAATAAAGTAATTTTTAGTGACGAAAGCAAATTTAATATCTATGGATCAGATGGAAGGCAGAATGTATGTATGTATGTAAATAGAAGGGTGGTGTTACACTGCGACCAAAAAGATCTATTGTGTCCTCTATTCTTGCTGTTTTACAGCTGGCCTTTCAATCCTATTTTTTTTTAGAAAGTGTAGAATGTCAGAGAGGCCCAGTCTAGGTAAGTCTCCCTCTTCGATTTCACATACTCCCAGGTGCAATGCCCTCGAGTTGCACAGTGCTACGCAGTTTGAGAGGAGGTGGATGGGAGTTTCATCCTGTTCCCCACAAAATCTGCATTCAGGATATTTTTCCAATCCCAGCTTACTCAGGTGTCCTTTCAGTCTAGAATGGCCTGAAAGTATTCCTGTTAATATGCGAACATTGTTCTTACTCAGGTTGATGCATTCTGTAAACCTCTTCTGGTTATAAGTTCCCAGAAGAATTTTACTTTGCCTCATTCGCTGGGGATTTTCCCAGTAACTGGATTTTCTCTGCTCCATTTCTATTTTTAGTTTCTTCAGTATTGTACTGCTACTTAACCCGCAAAAGGGTTCAGGCCCTACAAAAGGCATTCCAGCCCTTTTTTTCCAAGTTATCCGTTATTTCGTTTCCTTTCACTCCTGTGTGACCCGGAACCCACAGGAAGGTTACTTTATTTCTTTTGCCTAGCTCATTTAGTTTCCCTAGGCATTCCCAGACCATCTTGGAGCTGATTTCATATGAGCTCAGCGCCTTGATGACTGCTTGACTATCAGACATGATAATAATCTCCTGCTTCCGATAGTTCCTATCCATATTGAACTGAACACATCTTCCAATAGCGTGTATTTCGGCCTGAAATATACTTGGGTATTTTCCCAAGCTTTCGGAATATGGAGTTCTAGGCCCATATATTCCTATTCCAGTTCCTTCTGCCGTTTTGGAGCCATCAGTATACCATTTGATGGCATTTCTACTCAAGTTCAAGATGGTGTTATGATCCCACTCGCTCCTGTTACTTAGCTTTATGGTGAATTCCTTCACAAAGCTAAAGTTTTTTAACATATCATCCCGGGGCATATCCCAAGTTTGATCACCGTCAGGAGATTGAGGCCTATGCCTATGGAAGGCAGAAAGTATGGAGGAAGCCTAATACGGAATTAAACATAGACTGTTAAACACGGAGGTGGTAGTGTCATGGTGTGGGGGTGCATGTCGACTGCAGGGATAGGTAAATTGACTTTTATAGACACAACAATGGATAGTAAGGGTTACCCCAAAATTTTACAACAAAATTAAGTAGAAAGTGCAGAAAAGTTAGGGATACGTGATGATAATACATTTATGTATGACAATGACCCAAAGCATTTAGGGAAATTTAGGGAAAGTCGCGACATTACTATTCAACATCACGGAAACACCGGCACCGTGATAAGTAACCCCCGTTCTAGTCGACCAAAAATTCTCAACCAACGTGAAGAGAGATTTATTTTAAAAGAAATTAAGAAAAACCCTAAAAATAGTGCCAGAAGAATTGCTAAGGAATTACAAATTGAAATGAATTTGAAATGTAGTGACAAAACAGTACGAAATGTATCGAGAAAACATAATTATAACACTTGAGCTTGTCGTAAGAAACCATTTATTTCTGCAAAGAACAAATCCAAAATATTACAGTATGCGAAAGAACATGTAAATTAAGAAAAAGACATTTTGGAATAAAGTAATTTTTAGTGACGAAAGCAAATTTAATATCTATGGATCAGATGGAAGGCACAAAGTATGGAGAAAGCCTAATACGGAATTAAACATAGAAAATTTAAATGCGACTGTTAAACACGGAGGTGGTAGTGTCATGGTGTGGGGGTGCATATCGGCAGCAGCGATAGGTAAATTGACTTTTATAGACACAACAATGGATAGTAAGGGTTACCTTAAAATTTTACGACAAGATTTAGTAGGAAGTGCGGAAAAGTTAGGGATACGTGGTGATTATACATTTATGTATAACAATGACCCAAAGCATTCTTCGCGTATTGTGAAAGGGTGGTATACATATGTGTAATTAATTTATTTAAAAGATAAATTTTATGAAGATCTTTTTGTTGTAAATTTTTGACCAGTTTAGCTAAATATAGGTTTCGTAAGAAAATACCTGTTATTATTAATCTCATTTACTCAGTTACAGAAAGAGAATACTTGCGTTACACCATATCAATCATTTCGAGTCCACATATGCTTAAGATTTAGTATTTTATTGTACAACTAAGCTTATTGTTGCTATCGTACAAAGACTATTTTGTACCGCTGTATATGAACTGTCCATATTTATACTTGGATTAACTTGTTGTCTCCGTACCTTTTACACAGTAAAAATGGGTCGAAGAGAAGACCGATAATAAAAATAAAAGTAGAAAGTACTGACGATATACCGGAGAATGGCATTATCTTAAAAATATAACCAGGTACAGCGTGTACCCATTACAGGCATACATACTTTTTCCGCGCAGATATAAATAAATGTACCGTTTACGGATTAGATTATAAGTAAAAGCCCACAGCGGAGGTAGTAAATGTGCCAGTCTGCTAGTGCAGTAGTGGCACAGTGATCCAATTATATTGAGGTAGTTATATTCGCGCGATAACTAACTCGGGCCGTTATTGTCATTGGCGCTGGCTATACGACAAATTGGCGACCCGTTTTCCAATGTTCCGTTTAGCTAATCACGTGAAACGGGATCTGAATTAGCACATCGATTGCGAAATTTTTAATAGAAAGGTATCGCGCGACCGTTACCACTAGGTATTTCGTGTTACATAGAAAGGTACAAGGATTTTTTGATTATGATAACAGGTTCCAGCAATAAGTGTACTGTCTTAAAAGAAATATTGTACTTCAATGCACAGAATATCCCGACGAAGACTGCATCTTCAATCAGTTTTCCGGATTGTGAAATAAGTGAAAATACACCAAGTTTTATATAAAAAAAATCAAAATTTCAGGCTGAAATATATGGTCCAAACTCATCTGCTTCAATTAAAATAATTACTTCAAAAATTATAATATACAGTATGTCCTCGAATTGAGTTTGCATAGGTATGATTAACCAAAAATTTTCGAATTGTAATTTCTTATTTTGGGATTCCGCCCTACTTGGTCCGAAACTTATTTTTAGTTTACTTCCAATTTTTTAAAGTCAAGTATACCTTTACAGTTGAGCAAACACTATTTTAGTTCTGGATAAACTACCTTTTCCGTTCACAGTACGCCAAAGTGTTATTAAGAAAAGTTATTCAGAATGAAAGTTATGACGTTATGCATATTATCAGAATATTCGGCCTACTTTAATAAAAACCAGTATTACTCAGTTTGTTTTTGTGTCAACTTCATTTTCAACTTCGTTTTGTGTCATCTTTGTGTCAGCTTGACTTTAAAAAATAAATCTGTAATTGAAACTACAATCATTTAGTACTGAGCCAGTTCTTAAAAATTTCGTAAAAAGCTTCTGAGCACCCATACGTGATACGTAAATATCTGGAAATTTTTATCATTAAACTTTTCAATCACATAACGGAAACTTTTTCCACGTCCATAAAACTGTATTAAATATATTTTCTGTTTCTAACGTTAGCATTTTATTGTAAAAATACACTGTTGAAAATATTACGGTGTTGGCGTTAATTTTGCGCTAGTCAAATATTTTAGTGTTGATTTTTACAAACATTGCCAGACGAATTAACTACATGTGTTTAGTAGAACAGAAATTACTAGAATTTGGTGTGAATTATTTGTTCAGATATGAGGATTTACTATTTTCTCTAGACATTCAGAAGCATCAACCAATCAGAATTTTTCCCTCGGATAGAAATATAGAAACCCCACCTAATCTAATACAGTATTGCATTATACGCAGCATCTGCATTGCACGTGTATCTGTTTTCGAGTTTGTTTCTGCGTATTAACATATCCAAAGAAACCACAAATGTGACTGACCTGCAAAGTGTAACCTTGTTTATTAAACGTTAATTCCAGTGGGCATAAAAATTTCACATCTTAAAGATGTATTGGGAACAACTATTTACGTAATTAGTTCAGATTTGAATCAAATAGCATAACATTCACTTAATTTTATAATGGTTCTCAAAAAATCATTTTAAAATTAGTACGTTTAGTTGAAACCAAAACTTTTGAATGAGTGGTTCTGTATATTTATAATTGAGAAAACGTCTTAAAAAGAGAATATTATAGCACTAAGAAATAGGAGTTGCATATTAAAAAGACGTTGTGTTTAGAAAACGATGTTAATCATCCAATAGATCGCATTCATTTAGTTAAACAGCTAGTAAATTTGTCTAGTCTAGATCAAATAAAAATGTGACTAGAAGTATATCAAATTCCACGTGTTAGTTGGACAAAATAACCCCTTAGCAATAGACAATACTTGACTATCTTTGTTCGTCAAATTTAAACTTCTATAGTTCTCGACAAAATAACACGAAAACAGAGTGGACCTCTCCTGACCATTAAATTAGTCAAAAAAGTGTTAAAATTTTCAACAGTGTATTGTCATTACTTCGCAATAAAAATCAGTTTTGTGATATTACTTCAACGATATGAAAGATAACAACACAAGTCATACTACAATAAAGTATTTTTTTGTTTTTGTAATTAGTAAGCCACCTCATCGCTGTTTCAATTGCAATACTGAGCAATACTTGATCTTATCAAAGTAGGCCGATCATTCTGAAAATATGCATAACTTTTCTTAATAACACTTTGGCGTACTGTGAACGGAAAAGGTAGTTTACCTAGAACTAAAATAGTGTTTGCTCAATTGTAAACTTACGTTCAAAAATCGAAAGTAAACTAAAAATTAGTTTCAGACCAAGCAGGGCGGAATCTCAAAATATGAAATTCCAATTCGAACATTTTTGGTCAGTCATACCTATTGTAAACTATTGTAAATTGCTCGCTCAAAGCATCACCAGTGATATACCGTTCAAGATAAATCTCATAAAATTGCGGCTATTAATGAAAATACAGCTAATATATATGTAATCTGTTTAAATTGTCTTAAAATAGATTTAAACGTTCTAAACCGTTCTTCTTTAAATCATCTGGTATAGTTTATTGTGCGAGAATAGACATGATTGTAGGAGAGTTCAAAAAGAGTATGTACCTAATACAAGAAGAACATGTGAGATAAGTTAAAACAAAGCCGCTAGTCACTTATACTCTAACACAAACCTATATAGTTTTCTAGTATTTCTAAACGCATCGAAATCAACTTTAGGTTGAAAATATTGTCTGCTGATCAAAGTAATGTTGTTGTATGTAAAACCTTGATACTCGAATGCAGACCAACCATTCCTGGACAAAATATGGATACTATTAACTTTTCAAAACACAAATATATGTTATATTGTAATCAAATATCTCTTTAAACCGTGGTCAAACTATTTCAACTTACTAATTACTACTTAATTTCGTAAAATTTTGGAAATGCGTGTTCTACTACAGTTAAATTTATGCGCTTAAGATGCAATTCTACTGGGTTATATGTAGCATCCGGCAGTGACGCGTACTACTATAGCATAGCAGGCTGCATGTCGCTTATTGTTGCTTCAGTGGATCCACAGTATATAGCACTAAGGACAAGCTCGCAAAATCCTTTGTTCTTTTGTGGTCCGTTTTCAACGACCTTCAAGCCTACCTGCCATCTTGTAAAGCTGTTGCCGGGAATTTTCAAATGTGTGGAATAATTTGTATTTTAAAAGGAGTAGGAAAATAAATTAGAAAAGTCCACAAATTCATGCACATATTTATATATTTTGGAGTGTAAAATATTCTTCCAGGAATAAATATGTTGTGGTTCTTTCTCAAATAAATTAACAAAAATGCAACGACTTCGGTGGAAGGTTTCTGTTGTAGACTTTCAAATTTCTGACGCGAACACACACCAACTTATATTATAATTAGGGTTCCAAAGTTATAACTATATCGTTCTTTGTAATATAAAGACTGTTCTTTTTTATTCGACACAATAATATCCGAGGGTGCACAAGTGGATAAAGTTTCAGACGTAGACTAACTAATATCGAGTTGTTTATCATGTGAATAAATGTGAAATGTGAGAATTAAAATTTATACCAGTATAATACAGTTCAGATCAAAATCACAGTACTTTAAAAAGTGAACATAAAATGAAATGCATTAAGTTAGTTATTGTGATAAATAGCGATACATTTAAAATGAGTATCTAAACAATAAATTGATTTAATGTGACCTAGGAAACTCTGCACAGCGACAATAGTTCTTCTTATCTACGTAGTTCCTTAATTCTTGTCCTGTTGTATATAATAGATTCATTTGGAAATCCAAAGAAACTGCGACCATAGTTAACATTAGAGTTTATCTTGCAAGAGCGAATGACACAATAGCATGATGTCCATTGGCGTCTTCTTTCACGGTTATTTCACTTTAACCTAACAATGTAATATATAACAAAGTAAGTATACGTTATGGCCACTAACTTTACCTTTTACACAATGCACCTTATCAAGGTTCATTAATTGTTTTTATAACTGCAGGGGTAATTGAAAACTAATAAAATACGTAAAATAAATAAAACAAGTAAATCATGTAGATTAAATAGATGAGTATACTAATTTATGTAGGTACCAATGTAAACAATAACAAACTGTTATGTCGACATCGACAACTATAGCCGAACTTTGAAAATTCGAAATTGTTAATATTATTGTAAGACATATCGGAACCCTCTAATTCGGAAAGATTTTGAATTGCTTCCTAAGAAATGGTATTTATACGATTCCGTTTCAGATTTAGCGTTTTTAAATTGTTCATACAAACACATCTGTCGTAGTTATTCTTTATATGATTGTCAGCTGGATGCAGCTATTCTAAAGAAGCTAAATCGGCAAGTATATGTTGTTATATAAATGTTATATCGTTGAAAGAGAAGCACATAATTTTTAAATAATAATGTTTACAATTTGAATAGAAAAAGCCAAACTCATTGCTGTAGATATCACACAAAGAAGGTATAACTACTTAGATAAAGCTCGGATAGAGAAATCCAACTTTACCCTTAAATAGTTGCATCAAGAAAAAGTAAACTGCTCACGAGTGATATTGACGAACAGGTGTACAAATTGATGTTAATGTTTAAAAATAAGAAGACAAGTCTAATCATTTGTTTAATATTTATTCTTCGCCTACTAGGTAACAGTCGATTTACAATGAGACAAAAAAGCAGACGTTGTCAAAGGTACAAAAAAGGTCTTTAGAAGTGATTTACGTAATGTTGAATTTAAGGCTATTCGTTTCAAGACGGTCCTGCATGCGTTAACGCAAAAGACAGGCCCCAATTCCTTACCGAAAATAAATTAAAACGTGTGTACGAAAAAGGAATCGCTCACTTGAATGAAACTTGGGCTTCTTGCCCTTCTAGCGAATTCCATTCTCCATATTTAATTTATTAACAATAAATTCCCTTTTACGGCGTTGTTTTGACTAGAACAATACAAACACTAAAAACATCATATTCAAAACGAACGGAAAACACAATTTTAGTCGTTATATATTAATGTAAATAATATTTTATTAAAGTTTTGTACATATAATAATTTCTGAAGAAGAAATAATACATTTGTTTCGGAGCATCAATATAACTTCTGCATGTTTGATTAGAAAGCATCCAAGAAAATTTAGCTCATAATATGTTGCGTATTGTACATACTACTAGTACAATTGGCTTTTTCTACTGTCCTCACTCACATAACTTCTTTTTTCCATATCTTTTGAGAAGCTTGATTAAATATTTCACAAAAATTGTCACGGAAACTAGATGACCCAAACTCACCAAGGATTTCCGCTCATTAGACAATAATACGAATAGTATCTAGTAACCATTTTTTTCTTCATATTCATTGTAACATTTACCATTCTTCGTATACAGTTCGATCAATCTGGTTTTATTGTTCTATGTTACATGTATCAAGTAAGAGCTGCATACATGTTAAAATATTCAAACATCTGACTCGAACTGGTTACGTTACCATCATGCTCCCGCCTAATGAGTAGGGATCTCAATTACGTTGCTTCTCACGTTTTCCAACTATTATTAAACGCTTTTTTTAATAAAACTATACTGCGACTTCGTGTTACGCGTGACCAGTTCATAACAATGAAAGTATTTTACACGTAATGAAGTAGGCGGAGAAGGAAAAGACCATACAAATGTGAATGGAAAAAATAGAGTAATAGAAATACAACATCAGAGTTTATTTTCCTGAAATATTTTCTCAAAGATACCCACATTGAACAACGCTTTCTTATACTTATGTGTATCATTGGCGAAACGTGGTATTACCTGGAAGAAATTAGCGCGCGTTTGTGGTTTAGAATTCATAATAGCTTTTGATAATATCGATTCATATTGTCTTAATTTTTGCGAGAAGGTCGATTAGGTACATTTTCATTATAAATGTGATCGCTAGACATACAAGAGCGACGAAGCTAAATGGTCACGTATTGAAGAATTTATATTTTATATTTGGGACATGTAGTGCAGTAATTTCGAATAGTTAACTTTGTTTTTAGAATTGGCATCCACTTTGTAACCACGAAATACTATTTCTTGCTTTACTAAATATACGTCAGAGCACCGCACTACCTTTTTACTTGCTGAGACATTTTCATTGTTTAGAGCTGATGTACATGAAGTCAGTGGAGAAGTAAGTCAAGTCAGCAAGTAATTTGCTACAAGTTACTATATGCCTCCTATTTCAGGAAAGGCAAGTACGATACAAGTCATCAGGCCGTTTTATTTACTTGGAGACTTGCTTTGAAAATTCAAATCAAGTTACTTGCTGACTTGACTTGCTTCTCTACTAGCTTCATGTAAACCAGCCTTTACAGTAAAACGACGCGCAAATTCTAGCAAAAGATAATATACAATCTATTTTTCCAGTATTAAATTTACGTTTCTGTGAAATTTGATGAACTGAACACTTTATTCCATTCGTTTTTGTATGTACAGTAGGCAAACAAAACAAAATTGCTTCTTATTGCTACCTAGAATAACCGCCTTATGAATCAAACTTATGGTATCAAAATGCTTGAAGTTTTTTTTTTGCTTTTTTTCTATGTATTTAATTGTGGATACTAAATGGAAGACAAAAAAGTAAGATACAAGCAGTCCAAATGAAGTTCAGAAGCATAGACATAAGGAAAGCCCTAAGAATCCAGCCAACATTAAAATTTAATAAAGACAATTAGAATAGTGAGGACATCTATTGCAGATCGATGCGTCTAAATCAATCAGAAGCAAGAATAAAGAAATATAAAAAAACATTTAGACAAAGTTGGGATGACGAGATAGCTAAAATATTACAAAAGATTCCCATATCATAAATTGAGTAGAAGAATTTTATGATTACATACAGGATGTTTCATTCAATGCAAAATTATGATTTTTCTATAACCTCTCTTCTCTATTAACAGTCTTTTTTTTGTTTTGTTCTGTTTTACTTTTTGATTATTGTAGTTTTCCTTAATTTTTCATTGTTCTGGTTGTATTTATAATTTTAATAATTGGAGATTTCGCAATAACAGCAAGGTAAAATTGTAGAACCCATAGCTAGACCGACTGGTATAGAGAAATGTTGTCTCCAATTTCACCATTATTAACAGATATCTATATTTATGAATTATTCTGAAACTACATATCTTATACATAATAACCCCTTCAGCAGTTTTATTCAATTTTATGCAAGATACGTAGATGATAATCTTATTATATGATCTAGAAACTATATACAACTGAAAGACGTTTTATTTGACATCGTTACTTTGCATAATAACATTAAATTTACATTAGAAGTGCAACTGAATAATCGTATTAATTTTCTGGATTTAACTATTATCCACTCTCTAATTGACCATGAACTATATTCTGAGATATTTAGCAAACCCATTCACTGTGGAATGGTGACAATGAACATTCTAATCATCCTTTCCATCATAAGTATGCTTCTTTTTATAACTATGTGTATAGATTGGTAAATCTTCCTCTCACCGAAGAATCGTTTAATAAAGAACCATTCTTAAACAAATAGCAACAATGAATAATTATAATTTAAATATTGTAGATAAGTTATTACACAAAATTAATAATAAAAAAAGAGAAAATGCAGCTTAAACATAACCTCAGATTTTACCCCTAATAATGATAAATATTTCAATTCAATTCTATATGGCAAACATTCTTAAACCTTTTTTCCGTGTCCCATTTAGAACATCACACCCATTACATTTAATTGTAAACGATAAAGACAAACTAGAGCCGCTTGAAAAGAAAGGGGTATACCTACTGCTTTGTAATGATTGCCATTCTACATGTGTCGGAAGGACCTTCAGAAACTTTGAAATAATGATTAAAGAACATTTACGTAGTGTTAACCTCAATTCCCTGTTGATTCCTTGTCGTAAGAGATAATAACCACAACTTTTACATTAATCAAAATTTTCTTATATTGCATACAGTTAATAAAGGTACCTTTTTGAATAATTTAGAAGCATTAGAAATATTAAGGTAGCAGCTCATTGGTAGAGACCTTTCGGTAAATTCTCAATTATTACCCCTCTTTCAAATACTTCTGGATAGGTAACTCATTTTCATATATGGTTTCAAGTTTTCTACTTTTTATTTTTTCGTTATTTATTACTTTAGCATTCTTAAATAAATGGAGCATATGATTTTTCTCGAATTTTCTGTTAAACTTAAATTTACTTTATCTGAATTTTCCAGAATCATTTTAAATCAGGTGTGTACTGAGTGCTTATATATTTTAATTATTTGTGGTAGTTAGTATGTTTAATACTTTTAATGTGTTTTATTCAATATCCAATGTTTGTGTTTTACAAGCTTCATACAATTTTGAACATTTATTTCGTACAATCTAATTTTAATTTAATTTTAAAGTTTGACTATTATTACACAGGTAAAAATTTGACTGAGTGAAATAGGGAGTCTCCGTTTTGGAAATAATTTGTTCCAAAAAGGAATTGCCATAGCTGAAAACAGAAAGTATTTCCTCGGTTTTATACAAAATCTCAACCAAACGGAGAGATTGAATTTACTCCGCTTTCTAACACAAAATCGTGGAGGAAGAAATAATCTCCGTTTTCTCTCCGCATCTACACTATCGTATTTAAGTCCTAAATGTGAACAAATATCCCTAACATTGCATTATATTTTCTCCTTCACGGAGGTGATAATTTGTTTACTTAACAGATGTTTCTATTTCTAATACCTTAACGCCAAAAAACGGAAAGGATACCTCCGATTGGGAACATTTGCTCTCCAAATCGTAACTGTTTCCCTAAACATTTTAATTAATTATTTCCACGTGGACTTACTTGCATTAGCAACGGAGATAATTTTATCTGATACGATAGTAGTATTACATACATATGGGGGAAACAACATCCGTTATTCATTTTAATAACAGCTGTAGGAGTTAAAATTTCTCCATTCCGGAAACTTTTACATTTATTGCAAAATTGTAAAACTGCATAAGAGAAACAAATTGGTCCTTAACGGATTAGGTTGCCTCGGTTAAAGATGTGTTTTCTGCTATGGAAAGCAAAGTTATCTCTGTATTCTATCCGTTTAGTAGCAAAACACTTAACTCCGAAATGGAGGCTCCTTGAACGAATGGTCGCGAGGAAACACCGGAAAAGAGTTAAAACGGTGTTAGATTCAACTCCGTATTTTTATCTGTGTAAACTGATTTTTAAAAATTGTAAGTATTCTATTATTTAACTTTTTTTGTATTCATTCAACTTTATTCTACAACTTTTTACATTTTCCTATTCCAATTTAAATTTATATTATGTTATTTACTTATCGCGCAATTTTTTGACTTTTTGAATTTTCTTTAGCTAGCCTGATGAAACCGGTCGCTTCTGTGAAATTAAAGGAATTTTTGTGAAGAACTAGATCTTTTTTTGGTTTACTTCCTGAATTATTTCTTAGCTTCTATTTAAAATCCATCAGTAATAGTTTGTGAAGGCTACGTGGTGATAACCATTGTAAGTGCAAATTATCGTAAATTTTGTACTTCATAACTTTCGGATCCCTGGTATAGAGCCAAATTCAAGCTATCATATAATTTCACATTTAACCTCATATGTAAAGATTAAACGACTAAATTGCCGGTGCTATTGTTTACAAATAAGCGTCATTGTCTCGCAATAAATTCGTGGCACTGGAACGTCTTTCACCGCGATAGTGACCCGACAAAGGAAATAGGAACTTCTAACGACCTTGACTTTTTCCGTTTCTGCAAACGAATCACGACGTATTTACCAAATATGCTGTACCTAATTGTGATCTCATTCTGTTTTCCGTTAACCGAAACGAGGTGCACATTCTGCGTCTCTCTTTTGGACAAAAGAGCTGGTTTCAGCTACGAATATGAACAAAATACCGTTTGGCTACGCAGGTCAATTATATAAGGAAACGAAGGAATTTCAAATCTTGGGCAGAATAATTTACAAACAAATATTTCTTCATTTAGCCTACTTAAAAGAATTCTATGTTTTCATATTTATTTATTAGGTTATTGATTATACTTTTACTTTTTTTAGCCACAATATTACCTATCTTCGCAATAATAAGTTAAGTGCAACAGATACAGATTTATGCATTATTTATTACTTCATAAAATGAAACACACTTTATTTATGAGAAGCTAAATAATTACAATCCATCTTAAACCCCGTGCTCCACCTAAAGGTGCCACACGGAGCTACTTATTCCAGGCATTATACGGATTCCATAGCAATTGAAATGTTCCTACTCTGACTAAATAATTTCCCTATGCTTATAATAATAATAGCAAAAATGTAATAAATCGGTCAGCTCTCAGTCGCTATTAGAACGACTTTAGTTATCTCCCAGTATTCGCCAAAGAATAAGACGAATCATGGAAAAACCCTACTCTAGAAACAGGTCCTGGGAATTCCAGACCTTGTTATTAATAGTGAGCAGATTACTATCGTTCTGAGTTTAGAAGAGACAGTCTCCACGTCTCCTCAATTCCGACAGTCGTGCCCTCAGGTAGCTGCTCCATTTTTCACACATTATGAATTTAAAATTGAAACAGGATAGACCAGCGCAATGATCTGAAAACAAATAAAACAACAATATTTTAATCATTTATTTACATACCCCAATGCTAAAAGCAATAATTTTAACACCAATTCAGACCACTAATGAGTCGAAAACTTTCATTTATAAATAATCTAAATATCATGTTGTAACCTATCTAATTCTTTAACAGCATTACTAAACAATTCTCACCATTCGACTAACTCATTATCTCTATCTGTTTCGCGTCGCGGCCAATTTAATCCCTCAGCAAATGCTCTAACCTCTGTACACAACCGCCACTTCTCAGGGAGTGGATATTCAAATAAAACATACCCCTCTGTATCTATCCCACCACATTCACAATGTGAATCATTAACCCTGGCAATTCTACAAAAATATGATTTAAAATTACCATGACTCGTTATTAATTCTGCTGCCTAATGGAACAAATTAATCTTCGTTTCCTTAAAACATCTAACGTTACCAATAAATTTCCTAGTCCACTTCCCATTTAAGGTAATATCCCATCTACCCTGCCAATCATATCAAGTTTAATCCTAAACGCTTTTTTAACTACACTAGCCGAAATTAACCAATACTTTTGTATTAGTATTTTATTATTAACCCATTATTGCACTATCCCCCCTAGACACCGCCTCTTTCGCTCATTCATCCGCCCTCTTATTTCCGATTGTACCTACGTGAGCCCTAGCCCAGAGAAATGTTACACCCCGCTCACGCAACACGCACATCTCAAGTACCTATTCACAAATCAGTCAATTTATTTAAAATTTACTAAAGCCTTTAATACAGCTAAGTTATCAGTTATAATTCACACGTCCCGTATAAATTACTAACTGATTTACTGCAACTAATTCTGCCTGAAAGTTATTCCAACAATCCCCTAATTTAAACTTTTGATTATATATTTCAATACTCCTTCTATAAACAACAGGAACAATGTTTGCGCTTCGATCAATTTCTTTGTTTCTCTAATTTGACCCACCGCGTTACCGTTTAAACCTTCAGTGATTCTAACCGATGCTTTAGTTTATTACTCATATCCTTGTCCTTTCAGTATGTTACCTTTTGCGGTAACACACTGAATATGCGCTTCAAAAAAAAACAGGTAGGAAACAAACGACTCAAACTGAATTTAAAAACAAAACCAGAATGATAATCATGGATAGTCGATGTACTTATCCGAAGTTGGATTTAAAACTACCGATGACCAATGATGATAATACTAACACGTTTTTCAGTGACCCAGTGTTATCATCTACTATTACTGAACTATATTACCGACGTATTTATTGATTAAAACTAACTTTTTAGCTTTTGGTAGGAAACGCTCAATGTAGGGATAATTGCCAATTATACTACAGGCTCTCCGACATTTTATGTAGATCTCTACTCATGGTATCCGAACATTACATACTCCAATTAATTATACTTAGTTTAACAATACCTTAAGACCAAATTAAAATATTGAGTAATGGGGGAAAAAGATGACATCGGAGTGGTTTTATTAATCGTCCCGTTCACTGCTATCAATAAGATCTTTTTTGGAGGGGTGTTATGTTAGAGTTTATTTAACGTTCAGGCGCTTAAGGTAAATAGAAATCTTATTGGATAAGATCCTTGCTAGTTCCTCTAGAGAAAGGTTAACCTTTACAAAAATAATGCACCTAATTGTCATGCTAGCAAGGCAGTAGCTGGAAATATGCTGAACCGTGCTTAGTCTTCTAAGCACAGCTAACTGCTGAAGTGGAGTAAAAACAGCAACCATTGAAACCTTTACGCACTTCGGTGTGGACTGTGCCTTAGAGCATCTACCGGCAGCAACCGAGATCTTTTAACATGTGTGCCACTCTTATAAAGAGAAAAATGATATCACCTCCATTGGAGTACGACATTACATCTTAAATAGGGTGTACACATACCGGACTATGTGAAATTATTATAACTATTTATTTATTAACTACAGTTTAAATCGTTATCTTGCTTCAATAATTCTTTGCTACTTAATATAGCACATCTTGAAATCGTATTATTCAAACGTGTAAGTGAATCGCCCAGGAACTTCGTGACAATCAGGGATTCAAGGCTAAAACCACAGAGGAAAATGATTTGAAATGTAATTGATGGTAGATCAACCCTTCAATGATTTACCAAACAAGAATTAATCCAGTTACTTGTTAGTTAGTTACATGTCTTTATTTTACTAATGATATGCACGTTAACTGCAACGGCTACCACTCTGCAATGTATTGATGAGAACTTTATTAACTTTATTGCTCTATTTAGATTCTTTCTGAAATTGCACTTTTGACATTTGTCCAGAATCTAGAGGTAAAAAATAATCTGAAACGAAAGCAAAAAAGAGAACAATGGTCATCTACTCATTATTGGCAGTCCTATAAGACTGTATATGACGGACACTCTAATTGTAAGTCGTTTCCAGAAAAAATAAAAAAAAAGTGTAGTGCCCACGGTATAGCGACTTTCCGTATTAAATAAACTTATTTGGCTGAGAGAAGGACCTTATTTGACGCGAGCACCAGAATCTTCTATCATGTTTTAAACACCCTTCACCTTATACTTCTTGGAAATTGGCTCTGACTAGAGATAGTATAGCTCTTTTCCAATTTCTTCTCTCAAAACAAAAGTAAAAATCATTTCTATAGTTCTGGAGTTACACAAGATAATCAAGTACTCGACTGCATTATGCGTGAAATATCTCAATTAACAAACTATTAGTATAGTTTTTTTTTTCTTTATACAACTGTATTACTAACTATAAAAAAAAACGAAAGCACCACAATTAATAACTAAACTGTTGACTCCTCTAACAAACATGTCATACTAAATCGGATTTGCGTAGATGTAGATTATTACGGCAAGAAATTCTATATACACGTCTATAACTTTGAAAGAAAAAGAGCTCAAACAACTGCTTGCTCATATAATTGTGTAAGTGACCATTGTACCAAAAACCATAAATACCGTAAAAATTTATACGCAGATGGGATGCATGGAGTTTGTAGCTTTTAAACGTATGTATGTAGGGCACATATTTAAAAATCATTTACAGTTAAAAAAATTATAACAGTACAATGTTTAAGAATTACTTCGTTCTTCAATTTAGAGAATACATTCTTTCGGATGGAATTTTTAACGATGCGTTTAAAGAGGAAAATTATACTTAACTGTCTCTCATATACTAGGTTCTTTAATTTTTTTTTTGTAAGAAACAATAATTACTGACTACTACTACAAACTGTTATTCCTAGAAAACAAGGACGGAATATTACTTACTCACAATGTGCAATACTTAGTTGCATAATATATAAAAACTTTCATGACTTATTTTTTGAGTAAGTTTTTACTGAAAATCGAATATATTAAATATAAGCAAGACAATTATTTAATAGTGTTTCAGCGACTTTGTTAGTATTCATATCTTTTTATAAACATCAAGGAAGCAATATATATTGCATGCATTGCAATTGAAGTCCTAGTTCAATGTAAAAAATATGCCATTCTTCCTGAATAACGACTTCAAAGGTTTAATCTAACCTAAGATAAATATATGGGATTCTCTTTTAATGAATTCTTTTGTTTTCGACTCCAGTGTTCGATACCGTTCATAGGATCATTAAATAGTGTAGTATCCGTAACGTTTCAGTCATGCTTCGACTATTATCTTAGTATATACTATTGCTATAGCATTAAAAGCTTGGGCACTTGACTTACACATGTTTATTGAAGTTTATTGTTAGTTGTCTATTCATGCCAGACGTGTGTATTATGTATATACACGAGCGTTACTTTTTAATTTAGAAAAAGAAAATTACTAAAAACAAAGTGTTCAAATTACAGGGTCCAGATACAAGAACTATAAGTGCTTAATATGCATGCTCTTCCTGGTGTTATTTCATTGCAACTTTTGTAAAGTATACTTAATATAATAACTCAATGTACCAGAAGTGAAAGGTTTAATTTTGTCTCATGACGACGGTATAAAATGTTTTAACTGCTCATCCGCTAACTTCTTCTGCGATCTATTGTAATTATACCAAAATCCAATATCCACTGAATCAGGCCAACCACAATTGGTGTGATTTGAGACGGTCCACAGTGGGCAAAAATTATGTTTTAGGTGGTCAAAATTATATTGGTGATATTTTTTAATGTTTTTGAGGTCGCTGAGTAGGAACAAGTCATTAAAAAATCTTTGAGTAGAGAAAACAAGTTTATTTGCATATTAAATTAAAAGAAAATAAATAATGATAAATGTCACTATTAACTAAAAAAATACAAAGCAACATTATCAAGATTCAACGAAATGGTGGAAGTGAACAAAACCAGGATAGATTAATTAAGAAATAAACAATACAATATTATAAGTAACCGTGTGCAATTTTTGAAATAATATTTTTCTAATAAAAAAATATGTTGGTAGGTACATCCGTGATTTTTTTTAAACCTGAGATATACCAACATTTTTATGTGAACTGATAGGCTAGTATTATTTCCAAAAGCAAAATTGTAGGAAACTAACTAAGAAAAATTGACAGATAAATCCTTTACAATGTTGCAAGATACTCCAGTACCTACTGAAATATCTTCCTAAATGATAACACCATATTTTTTACAACATAATCTGAGTGTTGTCAAAATTGTCAACAATATTATTTTTGCTGGAGTGGCTGTTTTAGAGCAATCGTAACAAAAAAAAGTTGAAATATCTGCAATGTTAATCAGCTAAAATAGAGAGTAGTAAGCTTTGGAATATAAACAAAGATTGTGTTTTTTTGTGTTATCTAAGAACATGTCATTGTTTTGTTACACAGGAGCTATTGTGCTTGAGCAGTTATATAGTTACAGAAAAAACGTTACATTTTTACATATAGTGTTGGTGTAATGAATAATTAATAATATTTCAATAACAACAGGCAACAAATACTGATGTATAGACAAAACAAAATCCTAACATTTATGTTTGGAATTTATAGTTAAATTCAAACACCTTCTAAACTAAAACAAATAAGCATTTCCTGAAGCAGTTGGAATATTTTTCATATTACTAGGGATTTGAGAAAAAATATATCAGATGATATGTATGTACATACTATTTAATAAAAAATAAATGCAAATTAGAAAGCACAGACATTTGTTGTTGACACCTTTGTGCGAAGATACAGCACAGAATACATTCAACTTTTGGGAGATTCACGCAAATGCTCCACCAACACTCTCGGAGGTTCAGCACCCCATATCGGACGCTTGTGTTTATTCATCTTGCCACTTATGTGGAACGTTGACTCGTCACTGAAAACTCTCCGCTCGCAAAAGTCATCTTCATTACGTTGCAGCATTTCATTGCAGAAATTTTGACGTTTAAGCTTGTCATCTTCACGTAGATGCTGTACCAACAGCAATCCTTACAGATTGCTGTTGGTACGTTTGGTCGTTTGCGTAAAATTTTCCACACAGTTGGTTGCGGAATTTGTAGTTCTAAACTTGCACGTGTTGTTGACTTTTATGGACTTCGTTGGTAAACAGCACGAACACGTTCCACTGTTTCTTATAAAGCAGGTTTGGGTGGACTTAGTATTTGTTAAGGCGTTAGCCACTTTACCATCGACCATAGTTAAAGCCAATGGTGTTTTACGATTATTTCCTTTTCATCTATCACTACTGTGGTCGGTAATAGAGTACGAATCTGTGCTTTAACAAGATCGGTCTCTAAAAGGACATTCGTTGTTTCTTTTTCAAAAATAAACTTTATTGGGCTACAAAATCTGGTGGATCCTGGAGCGCTATTTTGTCAAGCATAATACTTTGTATTAGTTGGACAAAGATTAATGGGTACAAACGAAAACATCAACAAGTATTCATCATTCACAGTCGAATCAGAAAACTTTTGCTTATATTTACTCTGTCCTCCACTTCCGTCACAACCCATTTGCTAAATAAGTAAAGTCCTTCTCCCCTTTATCAACAAGTTGTCTAGGAACAGGGTATTGGACTTGACACAGCCGTTTACATGTTAAATCTAGGACAGCCTGCAATGACAACTCCGCTCTAGTTTCGTTAATAATAACGTCTACTTCAGACACACAATAAGCTTTTTTGGCGTTTTGTACCTTATAATACGGAGGATATAAAATGGTGACCAACCATCAATGCAATTTTACTTAACAAACAATATGATTCTTTAGTTAACTTACAGTCTACAAATATCGACAAAGCTTCCTCGGGGATAGCGAGAGTACGTTATTAGAAGTACTCGACTTAGAGATATCTAATTTTGAAGACAGACGCCTCCGACACTTTCTTTTACTGCCTTCGCAGCGATTCGGTTTCCAGATGCATGAAGGGAAAGATGGGCGGCATAATGTCAATTGTTTTGCATCAATATTTAGCAAATACTTATTTTTCTTTTTTTGGGTCTTTTCGCTCGAAGTCAGCAAAGTGCTTTTGAGGAGACCCTGCGCCTTGAGTTGTGGATTGTTCTACCGCTTTCGAAATGATAAATTCAAAATCTTTACCTTCGAGCCATGAAGAAAATTTATTGAAAAAACATCAGATTTTCTATGACACTTTCCCACCTTTCGTTTATTTTTCCCCGAACAATCACGTACAGAATTTTTTATAGATTCAGGTCTGTTATTTTTTTTCATTTGTGTTCCATAGTTGCAACACATACCTCAAAAGGCTTTCATTTTCATCTTTTCTTCCCAATTTTAACCATTCTTCTACAAACAGCTTCCGTGGAACGGTGAGCACGAAACCTGGAATCGATTCAAAATTAATAAATATTTTAAGTGAAATCGCAAAATTTCGCAAAAAAAACTAGGTGAAAATGAAAAATATATAGTTTGAAGAAATAATTGTAAAAAAATTAGCTTGGCAGCTCTTGGCCGTGAGCAAGTAATTCTCATCTGAATTCCAAAAATTTTGTGTACGATAATCAAAAATATAGTAGGTACAACTATGTGAAATATTAGTACTTACTTGTCTCCTTAGCATCCATAATAGTGGCAAACAACACTAATAACTATTTTAATAACCAACAAATACAACAATACCAAAAAAATTTCAAAAAGAAACAGAAACTCTTTGTTAAAACGAATTATTAATTTACTAATACCGTTCACGCGTAATTCACTTACAAGAACACAAGGAAATAAATATTGACATTTTTGATCTGACAAGGTATTGACATACCTTAACTACACAGTCTCTATGTTCATAAAGTGAGAGTCCACGGAAAATTGCTCAACTTATGGCAGTTTTCCGTGTCTCTTTTTATTAAAGCTTAAAGAGGTTCCAATATCGGAAGTCCATATAACTAAAAAAAAACTATTTCGTGGAAGGAAGTTAATATAATAATTCTATCTATTGTAATGTTTATTTTGTACAAATAGATTATGTTGAAAATACAAGGACGTGTAGCGAACGTTTATACCTGGTTAATACAGCAGTTGATGACGGCCCATTTCCTTTTTCACTTGGCCACCATTGACGTTGTCATTTATGGTTGTCATGTAAAACCTACGGCCCTGTACAGCCACAGCAACTTTATTTTTCATTTTTTGCAGCTTTCAATTACTATTAAAAAATGTTTATGAGGTAAAATGTAGATTCGATGATATGAATTTTGTCCACCTAATTCATCATTTTTTTCCACTGTGCGGTCGTTAAAAATCGGATAAATATATTTCTATTGGAACACATGCACTAACACGATCCAAGTCGTTTCCCACTAAAATTTGAACTGAGCAGTCGATAATATTCTCATTGCGTATCACCTAGTGGTGAGCAATATTTCACGATCTGTGATTCTTTCACGGTGATTGACGAATCACCGATCACGGCCGGCAGTATAATAATATCGGTGAATTAACAACTTTCGTTAGATTTGCAAGTAGTAGAGTTCATTGCAATAGAGAATGATACATGACGTCACATGCGTAATGAACAAATATTGGTAGCCCATGCCTCATTGCTAGATATAACAAACAGTGGTAGCCGGTAAGGGGGCGTAATTGACGCCAGGTTTCGCGCAGCTTTTGGTGACGACATGTACCATTCTCTATTGCAGCGGACTCTAATGTCGCGGTAGAACTATGATTACTGATTGCCTATTCCAAATTGAATATATCAAATGACCGGCGCATATCGGTGAATGAACATACTAGATGAATATACTTGTTTTTCAAATGTAAATGTTCTTTTATACAATTATTATATATTATATTTGTAACTATATAGAAATATGTATAAGTTATTTTTACCTACTATGTAATAGGATCCCTAATAGCCAAATTAAATTTCCGCCACTATTTTTAGTAACTTCAACGTAAAGGCAGTAAAATCACTATTAATGTACTACAAAATAGTAGGTAATTGTATGTTTTAACGTTGAAGTTACTAAAAAGAATTGCGGGCAATTTAAATTTGGCTATGTGGGATACTGTGTAATAAGATTAAGATTTATATTATTAATTTTAAAGCATTCATTCAAAAACTAAAGTATTTTTATTTTATGCCACTGATCTGTGTAACTCTGTTTTTCATAGCGATAACAATATTATATTTTTGATTCATAGGATGGTTAGCATAAAAGTTAATAAATCTACCAGAAGACGTAGGGTTTTGATACCAGTCTACACTGTTGAAAATTTTAACACTTTTTTTGACTAATTTAATAGTCAGGAGAGGTCCACACTCTTTTCGTATTATTTTGTCGAGAACTATAGAAGTTTAAATTTGACGAGCAAAGATAGTCAAGTATTGTCTATTGCTAAGGGGTTATTTTGTCCAACTGACACGTGGAATTATAAAATACTTCTAGTCACATTTTATTTGATCTAGACTAGACAAATTTACTAGCTGTTTAACTAAATGAATGCGATCTATTGGGTGTTTTAACACCATTTTCTAAACACAACGTCTTTTTAATATGCAACTCCTATTTCTTAGTGCTATATATTCTCTCTTTAAGACGTTTTCTCAATTATAAATATGCAAAACCACTCATTCACAAGTTTTGGTTTTTTAACTAAACGTACCAAGTTTAAAATGATTTTTTGAGAACCATTATAAAATTAGGTGAATGTTTATGCTATTTGATTCAAATCTAAACTATTGCGTAAATAGATGTTCCAATACATCTTTAAGATGTTGAAATTTTTATGCCCACTGGAATTAACGTTTAATAACACGAGGTTTACACTTTGCAAGTCAGTCACATTTGGTGGTTTGTTGGGTATGTTAATACGGAGAATCAAACACGAAAACAGATACACGTGCAATGCAGGTGTTGCGTATAATGCAATACTGTATTAGAATAGGTGGGGTTTCTATATCTCTATCCGAGGGAAAAATTCTAATTGGTTGACGCTTCTGAATGTCTAGAAAAATAGTCAATCCTCATATCTGAACAAAGAATTCACACGAAATTCTAGTCATTTCTATTCTATTAAATACGCGTAGTCAACTCGTCTGGCAAAGTTTGGAAAAATCAACACTAAAATATTTGACTAGCGCAAAATTAACGCCAACACCATAATATTTTCAACAGTGTAATATAATGATGTTATTTCCTAATCTTATAACTTTGCTATCCAGAAAAGGTATGTAACCATCATTTTCCAATTCAGCAGTGAATTGTAAATGATTATTATAAGAATTAAATATATTTAAAGTAGTATTTAGTCATTAGGTATGGAGCAAATAATGTCATCATATTTAAGAGTTCAAAATTCCATTTATTTCTAAATATATTTATGTTTACTGATTTTGCTGAAAAGTTTATAACAAAAAGAGTATCAGATATACAATGATACGTAACTAAATGATTTTTAAATCTAATATGGTGTTATTTCTTTGTTTCAGTGCACATTTATACAAGCCCAGGATTATGAAGGTACGTTGTATTTAGTCGATTTGAGTAAAATTGAATGAAATATGTTTTTTAAGTGACAAGCAGAAAATTAAATATCCACGAAAATTGTTATTACAAAAATTAGTGAAATAACCTGGTCAACAAAATAATCTCTTTTAATTTTTCCGTGAACGTTTTCTTAGATTTTGGTTTAATTCGGTGTATTGATTTTAAAGGTTGATATTAATTATTGTCTGATAGGTCGAATTTTAAAATATTTTACATCTCTCTTCAGTTAGACGATAGACGCATTTTTTTCCAAGTTCCACGCTATTCACAATTAACCTTTTGTGCAATCTTTCTATATGGTTACTTTACGCATACGTTATGTAAACAATTCAGATAGTTTTTGTTATTTCGTTGAATATGTGTTTAAATCATATCGAAAATCTATTACGAATTTTGTGAAAACTGCTTGGTTGCGCTACTTTAAGATAAAGCACCAAATATTATGTGCCAGAACTGTGTGGTATGTCCACGGCAATGGTCAATGGATAAAACAAGGGTTTCTTATGTTTAAGACACCGATGATTTAGCGAGGCCCTGAAAATCATCATGACGACTGATATTTTTGCATTAGTAGTATTAATGGTATCAACTCTGGAAATCAAAAGTCCTAACTTGTCCTTTGCTCAAGTTTTCTGCATTTAAACGAAACATGTTCCGAACCAGAACTTATGGAAATTCTAGAATCGGATGCATTAGACATTAGAGAATAGTGATTCGGATTTCACATTGCCGTCATCAGCCCCAAAACCTTTTAATAAAACAAAATAAAAAATAAACGACTTAGTGAAAGACCTAAATTTATCAAGAGAAACTTCTGAAATCTTAGCCTCTCGTTTAAAAGAAAAAAAAATAGTGTTACCAGATACAATAATTACATTTCATCGGACCCGGGAAAATGATTTGTTGCATATTTATCTGCTGAAAAGGTTATTTTTTATAATGACGTCAGGGGTCTTTTGCAAGATGTGGGTTTATAACAATACAATACGAACGATTTGCGTTTTTTTTTTTTGATAGACAGCTACAAGAGAAGTTTGAAGTGTATTTTACTGCACAACGGCAACAAGTAGATTAGATTAGATTAGATTAGATTAGGGTTGGGATGACCTATGGACCTGTTTCTCCACGACCTTCAAATCTATTGTAATCTCCTTTTTCCTAGAAGACACTATCTAATTTTGCCTTCTTAATTAGGCTTATCATCTTTGGGAAGGGCTTCTCTGTGTAGCTGCTGGGCGTGGCGTTCATCACGCCCACTACTAGAAACCTTGTCCTCGCCAAGTCTTCACATTGGCACAGCACATGAACTGGTATTTCTTTCTCCTCTTGGCAGAATCTGCAAGTTCCGTCATCTACCAGGCATATGTTGTATATATGTCTATTTAGTCTACAATGACCAGTCAGCAAACCTACTATCATTTTGACAGTCTTCCTATCTTTATTCAGTAAATCCAGGCCTCTGTTCCTTTAGAAACTCTCTGGATTGATTATATATCAATTCATTGATGGATTTTTTTTTAATTTGCGATTTGGTAGTGTAAAAAGAAGGACTAGCTCCAATAATCTTGACGAACCTCGCCTGGCCAGCTCATCCGCCGCCTCATTTCCTCTCACGCCCGAGTGGCTAGAAACTCAGGCCAAAGTTAATTTCCTTTGGGTGCCCACCCCATTTAGGGCGCTTACGCAGTCCCAAATCAGCTTAGAGATCACACTTGCGGAAGTAATCGCTTCAAGCGTGGACTGACTGTCAGAGAAGACGCTTTTGACCTGGCTCGGTCCATCTTTCTATTTCTCGAACACAATGGTGAATTGCAGCAACGTCAGCTTGGAACACCGTTGTGTCTCTGCTGAAGCTTACCGAAAGAGCCTTTTTAAACTTCTTCGCGTATATTCCAGCTCCGACGCCGTAAGTCGTTTGAGAACGCAGTCTGTATACGCAGGTTGGTTTCCATGCTCTACTGTATAATAAAACCTGTCTCCAGTCCTTCTTATCTTCTTCTGTGAACTACATGTTGTTTCAAAAATGGTGGTCTGATGAGTTATATTTTGTAGTTGTTTGCAATATCAACAATAACGAAAAAACCTTTATTTACCATTATAACATCTGATTCAAAGCCTAATTTCTCAATTATTTTGCTCTATTCAAAAATAGCCTTGTCCGATGCTGTTCCCCAATATGCACGGTTAACAAAGGTAATTAACCCTGCCGGAGATACGCTGTCATAAAGTTTTTAGTTTATGTTTAGTAAAGAATGAGCAATACAGTATTTCACGTTTTAAAAAAAAAATATTAGAAATCAATATTTTTTTATTTTTAAAAAAATATTGATTTGCTAAGGTGTATTGTTTTTAGTGTTTATTTTTGGTTTATTATTATTAGAAAGAACCTCTCGTAGTGTTTTTAACAAAGCTTTATTATATACATTACCTATATAAAACACAACAGATAAAAGATAATGTTAATATTTAAAAAATAACGAACGAGCAACAAGCAACACACGCGTTACGTGCATAAAAACAAAAACTTAACACATACACATACGTTATTCAAACTAGTGTTTGCTTCAACATAAAAAAGACGGGTTACTTGAAAAAACTTAAGATTGCATATTACCCTTGTTTATATCTTAATAGTTATTCAACCGATTGGAAGTACCATTGGGTGTTTGTTAGATAGCGCTCTGCGCGATGTAAAATCCCATTTAAGAGACACCCAAAGGTACTTCAATCGATTGAATAACTATTAAGATATACAGGTGTCCCAGAAGGAACTGCATCGATCTATATATGAAAGAGTATACAGTGCGCTATTGAACTAAAATATTTTCAATAATCTAGCGCATCCGGTTGTACCGAAAGTGGCTGTTAACTATTTTCAATGGAAGACCGTATATATTATTACATTTTTTAATTCCTTGTTCAAATCTAAAGTAAGTTTGTTAAAACAACTAGGTTGTTATTTTCAACCATATTTGAAATATTTGCATATTTTTTAATTTTTTGACAGATGGACGAGTGCGTCTGAACTTCTATAACTGTAAAGTTATTTAACTTGGAAAATTGAAAATTTGTAGAATTGTTGACCGTATAGGTTAGCATTCGAAACCGAATGAATGTTTCGAAAACATTATGTCCTGTCCGAAAATTATAGTTAAACTTTCGAATTGAAAAAGTGTCAAAACTTTTTTTTTAAATACAACTACCTATTTTTCTCTTCCACATCAATCAACTGCCCTTACAAAAATACAAAAAAAGTCATATTGATTACACATCTAAAATGGATACTTTTTAAGATAATTAGTAAAATATATATGTATGATGTAAGAATGTAGCCTATGTATGTAGTTTTTTAAAATGTCATCCTACTTTAGTATATCTAAGTTAGTCATGACTATTCGGTAAACAATCCAGCATTGATGAAATGTCACTTAGTTTTCAATTATAAAAAATGCCGGCATGGTAAAATTATACGTACGAAGATTATTTAAATTATTATTTGTGGAGAATGCGATAAAGTGATAACAAGAACGTGTGATACCTTTGCCGCTCGGTTTCCTTAAAACCAGAAGCTGCCACCAAACACAGTTAAACGAATAATACTGAATTTTAAAAACTTCGGATCGGTCAAGGCAAAAATTTAAAAACGTAAACCTACATAGATTAGATTAGATTAGGATTGGGGAGGCCTATCGACCTGTTCCACCGCGACCTTTTCAGATCTATTGTGATCCCCTTTTTCCTAGAGGACGCTCTCTAATTTTGCCCTCTTAATTAGGCCTATCATCTTTGAGAGCGGCTTCTTTATGTAGCTACTAGTGTGGGGTTCTCCTCCCCTATTCTAGAAACCTTGTCCTTCACCAGGCTTCACATGGCACAGGCACATGAACTAGTGTTTCTTCCTCCTCTTGGTAGTATCTGCAGGTTGCATCATCGGCCAGGCCTATGTTGTACATATGCCTATTCAGTCTATAGTGACCAGTCAGCAAACCTACAATCATTTTGACAGTCTTCCTGTCTTTATTCAGTAGATCTCTCGTGAATTCTGGCCTCTGCTCTTTAGGGACCTTTTTGCTTCCTTGTTCGCGTGATTTTTTGCCACAACTCTCTGGACTGATTGTGTATCCATTCATTGATGGGTTTTTTATTTGCGATTGATAGTGCCGAAAGAGGGGTCGGCTACAACGAATGGCTTGACGAACCTCGCTTGGCCAGATCGTCCGCCGCTCATTTCCCTCACGCCCGAGTGGCTAGGGACCAGGCTAGGGTTACTTTCCTTGGGTGCCTACCGTCATTTAGGGCGCTTACATAGTCCAAACCAGCTTAGAGTCCCGCTTGTGGAGCTAATTGCTTTAAATGTGGACTGACTGTCAGAGAAGATAGCGACGCTTTTACCTGGTTCGGTACATCTTTCTATCTCTCGGACGCAGTGATGGACTGCAGCAACCTCAGCTTGGGTCGTCGTGTCTTTGCTGAAGCTTACCGAAAGAGCTTTTTAGGCTTCTTAGTGTATTTCCGCTCCAACGCGTATATCCGTCGGTATAACCAGTTTGAGTCCGCTCTTCACGAAGTACCTGTCTCCCAGTCTTCTTATCTGGTATTATAACTGATATTTTCTATCTAGGTTAAATGTTTGAACCATGGCATCACATGGCATTCCTAAAAGGGGTGCCCCCTTGAGTTCATCTAGCAGTTTTTTATAATCAGCTCCGTGCGATTTACTTATCGGTACTTGATTATGTAAAAGTCGGTGTACTGTGGACCTTGCGGCTCCTGTATAAAAAATATTTATTGGTGGCAGTTCAGAATTAACTTCAATTCGCGTGGTAGGAATCGATCTCAACGCCCCGGTGGCGCACAGGCACGCCAACCTCTGCACGCCACCCAACGCTTTGGCCGCCCCCGCCTGCCGCGCCTTTGGCCACCATGCTACTGCTCCATACGTTATCATGGGTCTAATTACCCTTGTGTACAACCACAGAGTCATCTTCAATTCTTTACACACAGCCTCCTACATCTACCCAGGGCGATGGTGGCTTTGCTGGTCAATTTCTGGATATGTGAATTCCATGTGTGCCTTTGATCAAACCATACCCCCAGGTATTTCGCCTCTTTGACATATATGGAATCGTTTCGCTCCTATCACTGAGTGACTGTAAAGCCTTCTAGCGTTCTTTTTTCTTGTAAACGTGACAGCCTGTGTTTTTTGAAGCATTGACTGATAGTCGCTCTTGTTTACACCATTTGTCACGCGTGTTTAAGAGCGGTTTGCATACGCTCCACCAGAACCTTTGGAAACCGCCCTCTGACGACTATTGTAAGGTCGTCAGCATATCCAAAGCAATGGAATCCCTTCCCGGTCAGCTTCCGGATTAGGTCATCAACCAAGGTAAAACCTACATAACAAACACAGAAACTTATTTAGAATACTTCATAGTAAAAGTATAAAGCAGCCTATTTAAATTACAAAAAAGCAAGCAAAGTAAAATTTATTTTAGCACATGTTTAAAGTTACGCCCTTGAACTTGCAGGCACTTGTCGCACTTACCTCAATAAAACACTTTCAAAAAAGGCATTTTTTCGAATTGTTTTATTGTCTCTGTAATATATACAGTGAGGTCATAAATGGTCCCCCCCCCCCTGATTACTTTTGAATGGTATGAGATAGAGCAATGAAACAAAAACCAAGTGAAATTAGAGATAATTTGTGATTTTTTGCCTATAGAGATACGCACATGGCTTCTGATGTAAAAATAGAGGCGTAGCTATCTTTAAATTTTAAATAGGAAGTAATTTCATTTAGAAGCTCATTTGGAAGATATTCTATTACTTTTATGGCAATGCAAACATTTTACGATTTTCGAAATTTTTACCAACCTTATCCAAGATTAATAATTTGAGTACTTACGTTATTTTTTCGATAGCCCTCGTATTCGCTTTTGATTATAGTGTACAGAAACCTGTAATACAGTATCTGTAACATAGACACCCACACACATGACACATACACTGACAGAATAAGACAGCTTTTTGCTAAATTTTTGCAAAAAACTCATATTGTAAAATAGTTCATATTTTTACAGGCAATCGCTTCTCCTAATCACATAAAAACACAATATTTATACGAGGGCTATAGAAAAAGTAACGCAAGTACTCCAATTATTAATCTTGGATAAGTTGGTAAAAATTTCGAAAATCGTAAAACTGTTCGCATTGCCATAAAAGTAATAGAAATATCTTCCAAATGAGCTTCTAAATAAAATTACTTCCTATTTAAAAATTTAAAGATAGCTACGCCCTCTATTTTACGTCAGAAGCCATGTGCGTATCTCTATAGGCAAAAAGTCACAAATTATGCCTAATTTCACTTGGTTTTTGTTTCATTGCTCTATCTCATACCATTTAAAAGTTATCGGGGGGGGGACCATTTACGACCTCACTGTATATAAAATATTCTTAACCTGTAAATGTCTTATTTTATTATATTTTTTTTTAATTCAACTCACAACGTTAAAAAAAAATAACTATAAGAACATTTCGACGAGCAAATTCTCTAAATATTTAGTTTAGAATGAATTAACAAAATTGCAGATTAAAAGCAGGGTAAAAAGAAAACTATTTCAAGGTATCTATATATGATTTTTGTTGTTTTGACAGGAAGAGTCAAGTAAAGTGTTGTTATTTAATATGCGTACAGTTCAATGGCAATGTAATACCTACAATCTGTTCGACTAGTTGCACTCAACTTGCCCATCCAATAGCGCATTTTTCACATCTTACTTCCACACACGTATCTCCTATGCGGCTGTTAGGGATGCACAAATTAAGCGAAACAAACCAGTAGCGTTTATGGCACGCTACCACCGTATCGGTATCGGCCCGCGTCCTTACATAAACATCGGTAATTGAAGAATACAGTCTACTGTAAAAAAAAGAACAGCTTGCGTCGAAGCAATGGGCAGTTACACGATAGCATCTGGTTTGATAAACGACTGACATAATTAGGTCGGGAATTGCGCGCTCCACGGCACTCCACGTTATGTGCAGCTCATATACATACATATATTACAAAGTTAACTGTATACTCACTTCATGGATTGTAAATTAGCGCGTGACACACGATGGATGCCTCCGATATCCGTTTCGCAGTACCAATGTATGTATATGTAAATGCCACAACTTATAAGTATAGCTGGATCTGCTTGCATAGTAGGTACAGTCATTGTTGCGAATTAACAATATGCTGGCCTACCATACATATGCAGAAAGAAATCCACGACGTGTAGGTTAATAATACCTTAAAGATTCGTGCACTTACAATCAAAATACAATCTCACTATAAAAGAGTTATTTTTGAATATGAATTGATGTATCATGACTGAAGAAAATGTAGCTATACTAAAAGACTACCTCAACAAACTATCTAACTGAACCCCTAGTCAGTCATGCAGATTTTTTAAAGTGTAACATTTTTTGAAAGGTGGTCTATGAAATGTACAGTCGACTCAAAAAAAAAGTGACATGGGAAATAGCCACGAGAAAGATACATCTTCTTTAACCTTTCTTTTTGATGGGTGGAAACGCTATTATAGGCACTAGTATCCGTTCAGCTCTTCCCTAGTAATGTGGATTCTGAAGCTCTCTAGAGATCGTATACCCAGTAAAACCACCCCCTCTTTCACACCCTACAGCGGAACCACTCGCGTATTACTACTTCACTATAGAGGCAGTCTATTTAGTCTTTCATCCAGCTCTTTTGGACTGATTATGGTTATTATCGCATCTGTTACTGCCTACCAGTCACCGTGGGGATCCGAGATACATGTCCACACAGAGCCTAGCGTGAAATCCACCGATGTTCTCGTCTTAAATGTCTCCCTGGCCTCAGTCCACCGTACGCATTCACAGACGGTGTGCTCAGCTGTGTCGTATTCTCCGCAGTAGGAGCAATCGCAAGTATCCGCCCTACGCTTCCTCACAGGTACTCCCGAAAGCAGCTGTGACCGGAACAAGCTTGAGTGGCATACTAATTCACCTCCCTTGCTCCTTGACCAGGGGTTATACTGGAATGAGTTTGTGGGCCACCTTGTCTCAGTGCTCACGTCCCATTGAGCTTGCCAAGCCTAGACAAGTCGTGATCTGACTTCTTTGAATTGGACACCTTGATATACATACGTCCTCCCTCTCTCTAGGAGTTCGACTAAGCGGCCACCCGCCAAAACGCAGATCCCTTCTGCCGATAAAGCCTGAATGCACTACATATGCTCCCGGCTTGTAATGCTTATCTCCACACGGCACTACATTACAGCATTCTGATTGTGTATAACGAATGCCAGGACCTTGGCTTGGAAGCCCTAGGGTCAGAATATTGGGCATAATGACTGATAGGTCCGTGGTAGTCTTTTCCGCCTTGGTAGCTGTCTCGATTATACGTCTAGCGAATGTGAGCTTGCTGTCCAGCCATACTCCTAGGTACTTTATCGCCTGCCTTGGTGTGATAGTAGAGATCAAAACTGCCTCGGTTTTTTTCAGGTGCGAATTCATAGAAGAGCCTTATCTTCCAGCCAGCCTTCACCCGCAACAAGGCGTGGTCCGTTCTAGCCATCTAAATCTCTTCGCTTATCCAGTGTGACCAGAGCGATGTCATCGGCAATCCAACCGATGTGAGTCCTGTGGCAATCAATCTCCAAAGTCGTCATACATAATGTTTCCAAAGACTGGCCAAGTCATGGACCCTTGGAAACCCCGCTGGTACCTTCATTACGGCTCAGTATCGTTCTCAATGGTTCCTTTTTGCTTCTAGACACCAGGACACTTTGAATGTACGACCTACAGACAAAATAGAGCCTACATGTTAGCGGCTAGTAGACAGATCTATGCATAACCGGCGCGCTTCGAAATGTGTAACCACAATGTGCTGTCTGTTATTTTATAAAGATTTAGGCTGAATTTAATAATGTGCGAAGTTGAATGCATCTCTTTATATTATTTTTATCTTTGCGTAGGCCAATAAATTTGATTGTTGTTGAAGTATTTCGAATAACTGTAGTCTGTTTCTAAATGGTTTTAACAAGTTATTTTCATTTTACAGTTGAACTACGGACTACGGAACTAGACCAAAAGATGTTAATTATACAATAAATAGCAATATCACGTGGTTACTACTTTTTATTCATTTACACGTATTGGCAAATAATAATGAAACGTATCAAAATGGATCGCATGAAATATGTAAGGTATCCAGTTATACTGAAATCATTAAAGCATATCTCCGTTATGCTTATATTTTTAATCTAATTGATATCTGACGTTTTCATATCAATTTCTTAATTCGCTTCCGGCTTCCTCCTTTGACATTAAATAATGAAGAGATATACGAGGGATGCATTCAAACCTACGATTTTTATATCAGATATTAAACGAAGTTCTACGTTCGTCAGAATATTTTTTATTGGTTATAGTAATAGTGTTTTTTATATTATATTATAATCAAGATAAAATAATATTTCGATTATAGATTCCTAGTTTTCCCAAGATTTTACCTCAAAACTCTCACATAATTTTTTTCAAAAGAAATACAAATTTTGAATTAGTCGTAAATCGAACAGCAGTGATAGTATAAAATAATGCGGTTAAATTAATAATAACGATTGCTTATTATAAGTGACTTGCATAATATTTCAATATAGATTTTTTTTATTTAAACACTAAAATTTTTGGGAGTAGGTGGTGCCTGTCAGAACCCCCAAAATCTATTTGACACACGTCACGTGACCACTAGTTGAACTAATGAAAATAGCTGTGAATCTCCAAAAGTGAGGTTAGATGACATGATATCGCAAAAGTATTTGGAAAAGTTTTTTAGAATTCAATTCTGGTGGTATGCAAATTTTTTGTAGAGTAATAAACGCACTAAACGAGATCATCAAAGAAACTTGGACCTCGCGCTGAACGATTTCACCAAATGTACCGAAACGTACGAAATATTCCACCAACCACGCTCAACAGCCTGGAAAATTTTTTTACATTTTGTAAGATACTTTAAAAATGAAAATCACATTTTCCAACTTTTAATTAATTACATATTGATAAGATGGTAAAATTGTTTGAGTATCAACCGATTTAGAATATTACTGCGTTGAGCTGCTAAAAACGAGAAAAATGAATATTATTCAATTTACAATATTGGAAAAATTGTAATTTTCTTTTTTTTTTTCAAATGTCTTCACACAATTTGCACACAGCCTCAGAATTGAATCCAAGCCACTTGCTCAGCATTGATTTCAAGCAACTTTTCAAATAACTTTTTGGACATCATGCATTTTATCTCACTTTTGAAATTCATAACATTTTTTTAATTCCCGCCAACTAGTGGTCACTTACGTGTCAAATAAATTTGGTGTTCCCAAAATTGCACACCTATCCCCAAAAAAATTATTAAGTTTTAATCATAAAAAAAATCCATATGTTGAAATATTATGCCGGTTATATATATTATTTTTCATTATGTTAATATTCGAAAAACGAAGCTGCGGCGTTTTAAAATAGATATGAAAACAATCATTATGAATCAATTAGTTAAAAACACAAATATTTTGTAAGCTGTAGGATTGTAAAGGAAACAACATTGTTCTATACAATATTTTTCAGTAAGCAACTGAAACTCGAATTTTGCAAAGATGAAGTCGGCAGCATCAGTATGCGTTTGATATTTTATTTGCCTCTATTTATACTTTCAATGTTTTTTTATTTACTTCTCTTTCTACATTTAAAAACAGGCGCACATCTGTTGTTTTATCTTTCGAAGACGGCATGAATCATAATCCGTCTATTATCCATCTAAACATATAGGCTGTATTTCTATGCTGTAGTCGTTACAATTAGGCAAATGGTCGCTGGTGACGTAGGTCACGACGCCCCGTACGGTGTTGTGGCGCATATGACGGCAGCTTCTCTGGCCAGCGCTAACAATAGTCTCTATGCGTGAGCGTCCGCCGCCCTGACCCGGAAACCAAACTGCCACCTGGACAATTCCGCCTCAACCCGAGTTCCTCTTTAGCCTTGCTGTATCAGCTGTTCGTAGAGTTTGCCCTCAACATCAAGGAAGTGCTCGTCGGGCTTTCGTAGATGCCGGGTTTTCTTTTGGTAATTCAGGGTTTCATTTCTGCGCATTTCCTCGGGAAATTTCGAGACCACTGCCATATATTGTGAAGGTTTATTGTAAAACTTCTCCTAAACCCCCTTCACCCACAAACTGCACTAAAACTGAGAAGAGTTTAGTATTCATTGCGGCTCCTGAAGACAGCGTTGTAAGCCGAGTTCAGCGGGATGTTACCAGACCTAAGCATTGTTGTGTTTTTAACTTAGCGACTCGGTTTTCAATCTTGAAGTGTATCCTTAAGACCATCCATCTAGATCTGTTCCGCTGTAGGTTATGTGCGGAAACCAGCACCTCGATCATCTTAATCTACAGCGTTGCATGTGCAATTCTAAAAATATTTGTGATTGAATTCTACCGCAGGAATTATAAAGACAAATTCTACGAATGTAAATCTTTTGTTATTTATTTTAGCCATCAATAACTCGCGGATTTTTATTTGTAAAAAAAAATAGTTATTATTTTTTAATATTTTACTTCCATGCTTTTGTGACGACACAATAAATTACTTTATTAAAGCTTTAAAAGCAGTAAAATTGTGATTAGATGTTCGGACGTAATATATGTTAAAAAAAAAAGCTTGTATACATGAAACTGTTTTTAACTATTAATTTTATAAATATATACTATAGTTACTTTACGAAAAATATTTTTAGAGAAGGTTTGCCCCTTCAGGTGATTGAGGAATCAACAAGTAAACCCTCGTTTTTCAATATCCTTTTAATACATATTATAAATAACTAAACGAGCAAACTGGCATCTATATTTTAAAGTTAAAAGCGATATGCAAAGATTGCGATTATATATACCCTCATGTAACTAAAATGAAAACAATCTGCAGAAATAAATCATTGTTTGCATAAAAACTAATGTAACGAACTTGCATTCGTATACAACTAAAGTTAATGATACCCAAATTATAAGAAAAAAAGAATGCGAACGGTTGATTGGAATAAAATTTCGATGTGAACAAGGGCATTAAAAATCGGAATTTCCGTCAGAAACTGCAAAGGTCTAATTCTAATGGGAATGTAAAACCATTGCTAAAACGCTGCACAAGCCGAGAAGGTTGCGGCATATTTGTCGCGCACCATGAAAGGTACATTTCATATAAGTAATAAATATAGTGAAGAAGGACATCCTTTTTTATTATTTCACACTTACCAATTTGACAATTTACCAATGAAAGTAGGACAGCATGGATATAATTTTTTGGGTTGATTGTACCAACAAACTAAGTGTAAACAGAATATCATGTACTTTTGTATGACACCCATAATTAATTGCTGTAATAAAGAGAAGAGTGTGTGCTAAGATGCAATTGTTAAATGTAAATGGAATTTATATCCAAATCATTTGAGAATGAATGAATTTTTCAAACAATTCAAATTATGTAATATAATGAATTCTATCAAATATTGTGGAACAAGTGTCCAGTATGCTATTACACATGTATGGACTTCGATTCCGCGGGCACCAAAAAAAGGTAAATAAATAAAGCTAATGCAATTGTAACGCGCGCCTATTTTTAAATGTTTAATTTGAATTTCCAACCGCACGAGCAGATGGCGCTACTACTTTAGAGCAGAGACCATCGTAGATAATTAAATCGCTTATGGAGGGCGCTCTAGTAGGTTTCATGAATACGAAATCGAAGTTTCTAGTGCGAATACACTAGAGCGTTCGGAAAAGATGTTGAGTGTTCCAGAACGAGACGCACCAAAGAAATTGGAAAAGCCAAAGTAAGAGTGACCTGCAAAGTGAGCAAACGGTGAAAATAAATAGTGAATATAAATAAGTAGTATTTACCTGAATTTAGTTTAATTTCTTCTAAACCTTGAAAACTTTTTATTGTTCGTTGGCCATAAATTTGAAAAAGTTTCATTAAATCTTCTGCATAGTGCACCAAATTGGCGATGGTTTTATTACACTGACAATAAATAATAAATAAATTCATAGTAACTTCATTTGTATATGCTAGTTTTCAACAATTACTACTTAGTACGATACAACAACTTACTAAAATGCAATGAATATGTATCACCTGGTTCCGCTGTCAAACATTCATAGCCTACATTAAATAAAATAATTAAATTAAAAGAGTGACATTAAAAAAAATACTTATAACTCAAAATTGCAAAAGTATAGGTATAACGACATTATACATTTTGGAAAGCAAGGCTTTGTAAAGAACGATTAATATACAAGTGTGCCATATCAACAAAATGATTTAAAGGTATTTGTTCATGCATACCTTGAAACGCTTTGTATATTTTACTTAAATTGATATTACGTCAAGTTAGCCCAAGGCTCCGTTAAGCTATTTTTAACATTTGCAGTGTTAGTATAACTACCGAAGATATCCGTACTTCTGAAGGGTGGGATTTTCCCAAAGAGTATTGAAATTAATTCTCATCTTGAAAACAATTTAAGCTAGGTATAGGGAAGTATAGGGAAAAGTTGTACAAAATTAAATAAATAAAATGAAAAAAGATACAGGAGGTTCCGTTTAAATTAAGGAAAATGTTACCTGGATTGGCAGAAGGGACAATGTTGTATTTCTGAAAGTGTTTTAGAAATGTAGTTCACTTTGAATAGCTTTTAGATCTCCATATACTTCTAACTACTTCTATACGCCATCCATCTGAGAATTCCCTTATTAAGTTAGCAATATATTCTGCCAAATAATTTGATCTGCCCTGAAGTTATTTTCATTTCTGTGTATTTGCGGTTATACTTGTTATATGATGCTAGTTATACAGGCTGATTCAACGCTGATTAATATGCAATATACGAAAAACAATTGAATGACGCATTTCCAAGAAATTTTGATATGTATATATTTTTTAAATTGAACACCCTGTATATTGTTAAAAAAATGAAAGATATTTTAATTTATAATGCAAAAATATCAATAGAATATTGTCTTAAAGCGAATAATAAAGAAGTAATGATGGCTTTTATTTTGTACAATGTAGAGTAGAGTAAAGAATCAACTTTTTAACAAAACAGATACATGTTTTTGTGGTTGATGTTTATTTTAACGTATTACATCTTAAAGTAATGTTGAAATTAAATTGAAAAGGAAAAAGTAAATGCATAATTTATAAATACTGCTCAAAGGTATCACTTTCATTGTAAATACATTTTCGTGCCCGCTTGAGTACACTCTGGGTAGCTCTTAAGATTGTCCTTTCATCCAATTGGCGGGTTCTGTACATTTGATCTTTACAATATCGCCAAAGAAAAAAAGTCTAATGGTTAGGAGAGCGTGCTGGCCATCGAATTGGCCCATTTGTACCAATCCACTTATCGGCTAAGATGATGTCCAAATAGTTATGAACTACGCGGCAGTTGTCTTGTCAGGAGTACCGTCCTGCTGAAAGTACAAATTTTGGCGCATCAGGTAATTGACGTTATCAAAGAAATCCTCTAGAACGGTACAAATAAATTCCAGATATCTCTCTCCTGTCAATGTACCATTATAGAACACTGTACCAACAACTATCGAACCAATTAATCCGCACCAGACATTAAAACTAAATCGAACTTGTGCAGCATGTGGAAGCATTATCAATAAATTTTCTTACGATCAGTAGTGTTCATTCTTCTTATTAAACATTCCTCTATTGGAAAAATTTGTTTCATCACTCTATAAAATACATTGTGCTCCATTCAAATTTTCATTACAAAAATTAATAAACCATTCCCAGAAAGCCTTAGTTGCATGTTTGGAATTGGAAAGTTCTCTAATGGGTTTCAAAAATGTCCTACTACTGTAATTTCTACTCCTCGTTGATAATGCTATTTTTCTTTGTTCTTTTCTTCTTAAATAAGCATTCATTGCCTAAAGTTTTCGATAGTAACGTCGATCTGGCTGCTGTCGTAAAGGATACTGTTCTGCATAATATTCGACAGTCCTTACTGAATTTTTGCGGCATACAATGTATGCTTCCAGAATATCACATTTCTCCAAATGAGAAAATACCATGGTGAGATGTTATCTAATACTTAGAACTAAATATAACGAAAACTGTTCAAGCTACTAATGTTAATAATGTAATAATAACAATTGGAAGTGAAGAACACAACACAAAAATGAAATAACCAACTTTTCTTAATAATTAAACGTGTAAAAGATTTAAACTCAGTGCGTTTTTGACAGTTTCAAACAACATACTATTTGTTTTGACTTAAAGTGAAAAAAGGCTACTATAAATTTTACATATCTTTGGCATCAATTGAAAACCACCATAACTTCTTTATTATTTGTTTTAAGACAATATTGCATTAAAATTGTTGTCATGTAATTGTTTTTTTCGTATATTGCATATTAATCAGCGTTAAAAACACTAATACTTTGCTAATTTAACCTATTTTCTAGAATCAATAATAACAGACATAGCAATGGTGCGTACTTAATTTGAATCAACCTGTTTGCAAAGTTTTATTTTCTTTTTAATTGTAAAAATATAAAACTCTTATTCTTATTATAATTATTCAGTATTATCTTTCATAGAAAGGGCAGAACTACATTTACAGCGCGAACAAATCTATTAATAAAACCAATAGAATAAATTGTCTTAACAATTGATCACATATGGATGAAAATTAGTAGTAACTAATTCTTTCTTTTCTTATAGTTACAGAAATACAGTGCACATTTGCGAATACCAACAGTGTGGGTTCGAGAGACTCTATAATGGCAACTCTTCGAAAACCAGAAGGTTTTAAGGGCCATCCCTTGTTCGCGGATGATCGAGGAGTTGATCCAGAAATCGACAAGAGCTGTCAAATAAGGCCCGATATGGCAGACCCGACTAACTTAAAATATGATGATAGATATCAGATTCGGAAAATGTGGCGTCTTAAAAAGAAACGTAAGTAGTCTTATGAGCAGCTAAGCAAATAGAATATATTTTAGATCGAATATTTCACAGGGATACGTCCACGTAAGAATATGGTTCCCGCAATTTCCCGGCGTAGTCATGCATCTGATCAAGAAATTGATCATCATGTGCAAACACCCTGAGCGACTATTATCGAAAATAAGGCGGCTGGTTTTGCGGGGAGCTTCCTCACGCGCAAGAAGTATCTGGATGGTTGAGGAAACACCTGGTCGCCTGGAGTATCGAAGTGGCTTTATATAAAGAAGCTCCGAAAGGATCAGTAACAGCAGGGCAGCGAACTTCCTGTCGATCAAGCAGTGCCATAGGTACGAAACTGCAGCTTAGAGCCAGAATAAACCCAGATTCGGCATGGAAGTATGTCAAATTAATGGAAGTCACAGTAAGTCCAGATCCTGATGACCCTCATATGTCAGGCAGCGTGGCTTTAGTTAAAGATGGGTAATATTTTCCTTGTATTTCCAGAGCAAATTAGATGCAAAATTAAAAAAATAATATGACACACTCTGCCACCTCTGCTTATCATTTTAACCCTGCGGAGCTCATAGGCGCCATTGGCATGCGATCTCCTATACTGTTGATCGAACGCGAGCTCCCAGGTAATAAATATAAGAATGTCAAAGAATGTGCGCTCGTTGCGCACTTTGAAATCGAAATTTGAAATTCTTTGCAAACGAATTGTATATATTCTGTACACCCATTAAATCAAATTACTGTTGTCCATCTCTGCATCGGCTAGGGTTACGTTGGCCTAAAAACGGTAACGTAGCGGTATTATTTACAAAGGCGCTATTGAACCGCAATGTATATAACGCGAGCGATAATGGGCAGACGCGTGTAAAATTAGAAACAAAAAAGATAATCGGGCGCAAACATTGGTTAAACGTTAGGCCGCCGCGAACGCGTTATTCATCTATTTCGGCAGACGCGGCGTGCGTTATTTCGAGTATTTTACCAGTAGATTTACGTTTGAAGGAACTCAAATTTCGTAGAGACGCGAATAAAATACAGGGTCTGATTACGGCAACGGGAATTAGATTAGAACCGGCCGATTTAGAACGCGAAAGGAGCCAATTCATCCGGCAATACACATTCGAGAATTAAAAAGTATTAGTTATAAAATTTCTGGCACTTTTCGGAGGGTTTAGGATTTTTAGGGGTGGTACAGGGCGGCTTTTTGTTGTTTATATAGGATAATAAAAATAAAAAGTTTAAATTAAGACAACACTGCAATAAGTTTGCAGGCAGAATTAGTTGCAAATAAATCAGGCAGTACTTATATTAGACGCGAGTGGAATTAATGCGGGACCGTTGAGAATTATAAACAGATAGCATTATCTGTCATTAGAGGCGTAAGGAATTTAAAAAATCCGACCGATTGTTGTTAGATACTTGGATATGTTGGGCGAGGGGGGTATAAAACTTTTTTGACTAGGGCTCATGTAGGTACAATCGGTAATGAGAGGGCGGATCAATTAGCGAAAGAGCGGTATCTAGGGGAGATAGCTTGATTATTAGATTTGGCCCTAATTTCGGCTAGTGTAGTTAAAGAAGCGTTTAGGATAAAACGTGATAATGACTGACAGAGTAGTGGATAATACCTTAAAAGGAGGTGGACTAGCAACTTTATCCGGTAGCCTTACACGTTTTAGGGAAATGAAGGTTAATTTTCGTATCAGGCGATAGAATTAATAACAGATCACGCGTAATCTAAATCATATTTATGTAGAATTGGCAGGTTAATGATTCCCTTTATGAATGTGGTGGCGTAGATACAGCGGGTCTTATTGAATGTCCACTCACTAATGAGTGGCGGTCGCGTACGGAAGTTAGGACATTAGCTAGGGGGTTAGATTGGCCGTGATGCGAAACATATATTAGAGATAATGAGTCGGTCGAATGGGGGGAATTTTTTAGTAATATTGCTAAAGAACTAGATAGGTTACGACATGATATTTAGATAGTTAGTAGGGAAGCACGTGTTTATGAATAAATATTTTATGCTCTTTAGTGGTCGAAATTAGTGTTAAACTACAAATATTTAAAATATAGATCTTTAATTTAATTACTCTTGGTTGGAATAATTAGGATTAAGTTATTGTTAAGTATTAGAAGGGTTTTCCCTTCTATGGGCAAAAACCTTTCTTGGGAGGATCTGGGAAGAGTACAGAACTTGCTACTGATAGCCAGCAAATTATTATTATCCTTCTGAGTGCTGAAAAAGCAGCCTCCACGGTTCCTTAATTCCGACAGCCGTGCCGTCTTCACGTAGCTGCTTCCTTTTTCACACATCATGAATTGGAAGTTGAGCATAAAATATTCATTCATAAATACGTATTACCCTACTAACTATCTTAGCAGCATTATTACTGAAAATTTCCCACCATTCGATCAATTTATTATCTCTAATATCTGTTTCGCTTCGCGGCCAAGTTAACCTCTTAGCTAATGCCTTAACTTCCGTACGCGACCGTCACTGATCAGTGAGTAGATATACAAATAAAACATGCCCAGCTGTATCTACCCCACCACATTCACAAAGCGAATCATTAACCCTCCCAATTCTACATATATATGATTTAAAATTACCGTGGTTTTCTATCCTTCTCCAGCAGACTAGTGCCCCGTATGTTATCGCTGGTCTTACTACAGCAGTATATAGCAAATGGATTACCCTCGGCTTTAGTTCCCAGTTTTACCAGCAACTCTCCTGTAATACCAGAATAGTTGCGTAGCGCTGATCTTTGTTTTAACTAAGTGATTTTTCCAGCTCAGTTTCGCATTGAGGGTAACACCCAGATACTTTACTTCTTTGGTAAATTGTAGCTCCAGCCCAAACAGTCTAATGCCGCCTAGGTCATTGAGTTTATGTTGGTGAAAGCAACCAACTTTGTTTTTTGTGGATTAACTCAGAGTCCTTGTGAAAGGCACCATTCCTCCACCATTCCGAGTGCATTGCGCATGGTGCCCGCCACTACACCAGGATTCCTTTAGCTCTTAACAATATCACAACGAACCCTGCGTCATATATTTATATTTAATGACTTGATGAGATCATCCACGAGCAAGCCCCAGCAATGGTGAAGGACTCCCTTGAGGGCACCTCTATGATCTCATGGCAAGCTTTTATTAAATTGGGCATGACAATATATTTTAGATACAGTAACCATCGTAGTCGTGTGGCTAATGTTCAGTCATTAAGTATGGTTGATTGAGGGCGTTAAATGGTTTCAAAGCGCCTCTATCTAAAAAAACGCAAGGACTTCCTTTTGATGTAAGCTTTTCGATCTCCACCAACTATGAGGCAGCTTCCTAATTGCCCTCTGGTATACCCAGCAGAGGATCTGACATGAAAGATGTACAATTGGTCTAAATGATGGAATGCTGGTATGTGTCCTTTCCCGGTTTCGGAATGATCACTATGACTCTCCAGGCCTTGGAATGAACAGGCGTAGCTAGCCTAAATATTCCAAGAGGGGCCCATGAGTCCCAATGGCTCTTGCAGCTCTTGGAACTCATCTACAATAGTTATGTGTGGTATTGTAAAAGGAATGCTTATACATGCAATTCGAGTTGATACAGTTGCTATAACATAGGCAGTGGGTATGTCTTTTCACAAAAAAAAAAAAAAAATTGAAGACATCATATGAATAGTTTATAAATATTCGTTTTCTAAAATATGAGATATAAATGTATCTATTTAAAGTCGCTAATGTCCACTTTTTCTATTACAGTTGTCAAATAGAGATTTTGCATCCATATTCCCCATCAACCGCAAGATATCGGAAGAATAAGAGTTTCTCACTTTGAAGCGTTTCTCTTGAGTTCCATGAAGAGATCGACGTTATGGATACATCTCAGATAAAAATGCATGATTGACGGTTGTCAGCCTGATTTCTGTTGGACCTCGAACGTCTGGTACGGAGAAGGAACTCGTTCGGATAGTGTATGTCGATATGCGTCTGCAAGGTTGTCAAGAGCCACACGGCACCACCCAATATACACGGTTCAAAGAACCTCGAATATACTGTATTATGCAGCGGAATTTTTTCATCGGACCCAATCTGAAGTCCTCGTAAGTCTAGTGATGTCGATCTGGATGTTTACTGTTTTGTCAGCTTTTATAGTGCTGGTTAGGCCAGATTAACGCGGATTATGGTTCTGGTGGTACTCTGAAAACAATACAATTGTAAGAGAATAAAAATTTTCTGTACTGGGTAACGGGAAGATATGAGCAATGAATTAAGTGATAGTGATATATATTACATATTAATATGAATTTAACGCTGAATCGTCTAATCGACTACATCCAAAATCTTAAGGTACAAACTTTATACATTACTGCGTTATAAATGAATACCTTCATTAGAAGTAGGAAACGTTAATTATTCCCTTTCCTGATAAAATAATGCATCTTGTTTTGAAAAGGAAAATACTATTAGGCAGTAGATGAATCTAAAGAGACAGCCAACCAGTGAATAACGGTACGATTCAAATAAGAATGCGTTACGTCTACCTAGTTTGCTTTTGTTTAAGCAATGCCCGCATCTGCGTATTATTTTGCCAAGTCTCGGTCGAAATAAAAACGAATAATGATGCATTATGGAAGATGTAGATAAGTCACTGCATCTCTCTTGATTATATTGAGCATTAAATTTGAAATCTTGAAAGACCGAGGAAATACAAGTTATAACAAAAAGATTTTTACAGTATAAATACATTTTGTAGAAATTAAATATTATGTTGTTCCATAACTGAATGAAAAATGATGGATACAGTAATGAACAGGTCATTACTCGGTCATTTAAGATAAGTAAGCAAGCAAAATAGCATAGCTGTGTGCTATATGTAGGATAATTTTCAACTATATTTTATTTAATAAAATCGTTTCAACATAGTTCAATCCAAAACGGTTTGCTCATTTGGAAATTGATATTTGACGCCTTTTGGTGTTAATATTTATGTTATTATTAAATTGCTTTTTCTTAAAGGTCTGAACGAAATTCGTCAAAGATATTTGTATTTTATCCAAACTTTCGTGATATGAAAGATGGAATTGAAACTTTAAACAGGACTTAAAAAAAATAGTATTCCTAATTAGATCGACTTTCCGCAAAAACTTACTAAGAAGACGCTAACTTAAAGAAATGATCCTACCGAGAAAAAGATTGATTATAAAAGTTTTATAAAGTTGGTTTTATATTTAAACGAAAGGATCTTTTCGCAAAAAATGTTATATATTTAAAGTATTGCGTTTTGCGAAAAACTATTTTCTTTAGTAAATCTTTGGACGAAAGTAACGTAATAATTAAATGATGCAAAATTAGATACACGAACATAGTAACAAAGTAAATACTTTCGTGCAGATTAAAGGAATTTAGGGACAATTGGAATCTTTTCAGTTAATGTTGAATACTTGCATTACTACTGCTAACAACGCACTTAAACAGAAGTATATAGGTTTGAACGTTTAAAACTGTACCCACAGAAAAATACACTTTTTATTAAACGCATTTGGTTACTAAATTGAATAAACATAAAAAAATATTCTTGTATAAACGAATACCGGTTTATTTAAAACAATATATATTTATTTTCATATAAGAATTTCTCCTTACATAATATTACAACCTATGTGTGGTACACAAAGTGTCGCATAGATGGCATATCCTGTTTCGTTCCAGTAACAATATAATTCACACAAAGGGGGTGGGAATAAACGATACAACATACTAACTGGTATATTTATCAGATCATCATTGATAAGAGTCTGATCGCTGCGATCAACTCCGCAACACCAGGGGCAAAAGGCTTGGCGGCTTTAAACATCTTAACCCACGTGACCCCCCATAATATAATAAAACATGGAGTGCGTAGATTTTTTGAGATAATTATTTTTATTTCAATCAAAAATGATACGCATTTTATTGTGTTTACAGCTTTTAAAAGAAAAAAAAACCTCTTGATTCAAAATGTTTACGGTTTTCTGTCAATGTGCAGAGTTTTCAAGTTCAAAAAAAGAGGACTTGAATCAACTATCAATATGTTTCACTTAAAAGAATAAGTTGCTTGCACAAAAAAAATACTATTTTCGAAGAAACGCGTAGGTTTAAAATTATATTCCTTTTGAAGGTAACATCAAATCATGTTGGCCATATAGAAAACGCAAAAACTTTTGGTTTAATGCACTTTTGAATAAAAAGGATATTTCTCTCAGTGTAGCTAGTTTAAATGAAATATAAGGAAATCGGATAGAACAGTGGATAACAGCTAAAGCGATGTTAGGATTTCCAATGCACCCATTCGAAATTAAGAATGCCGTTCAAAAAATTTTAACAGAAGCCAGAAAAATGACTCACATATACAAAGACATTGAGATGTAGACAAGCATAATATATAGAAACTATTTCCAAATCATATGCTGCAGTAACCGAAAGTGCAATTGAAGGGTGGCTTTCGGAAATGAATACACATTTGATGGAACACGATGTTTTGGGTATGATGGGAGATCCCTCCAGTATTTTTACAATGCCGACGAAACTGGAGTGAGACCTTGAGTGAAATCAGAGTTGATGTTGGGGCCGATGTCAAAAAGATTAAAAAAAAAAATTGTATGAAGTCTTCTCTGGTAAGGTGAAAGAATCAATTATTATCTTGTGCACCTATGACGCATTAGGAGTTGCAGCTCCTGATGGAACGAATGGCCAAATGAAATGGCCAAAATGTGCAGCCAGATTCGGTGCAAAAAGCACCAAATATTGGGGAAAAAATCTGAACTTCAACCTTTAAATTCTCGAGGCATTTATGAGATCCAAATTGGGTCCTTTTGTTCATAAACAAAGATTTTGTAAGAAATAAAATATTGTTCATTTATTAGATTTTACTATTCATTCACTGAATTTTGCCACTTTTTTGAATAAATATTTTTTACATATAATATATGTATATTAATTAATTAATTGTTCATTCACTAGGTGGTCTAACATACATCAAATATTCTTAAAACTAAAAAAGTAGTGATGGCATTTTTTTATTAAACGTGGTGTCAAGGCAATGTGTTCTTGATATTTCCATGTTTTTATTCGTTCTATTTAACTGTAAATAATAACTTAACTTTAATTATTTGCCGGAAGCAATTGGTTTTGTATAAAGTTCTAATTTCATCGGGTTGGATATTTTTAAATAGTATGTGTAGAAGTATGGATGGGATCATTATGTTTAACCAAGTTAATTTATAGTATTTATTTCTTATTTATTAAGTACATGATTGTTATAGCGTATGAGCTATTGTACCAATTAAATGTTTTATACTGACTGATAAAAAATAATGACATTAAATTTGTTATACATAATGTTGTCAAAACTAATCTCTTTGCAACTATCCTTCTTTTCTTTGAATCCTGAAAGGAAGCAACATATGCTTTACATAATTGCTCTATACAAGTAAAGAAAATCACAGTAAGAATATCGGAGCGATATGGCAAGAATTTAAAAATTTATTACTAAATACCGTCAACGAAGCATATGGTATGTACAGTCTGGGGTTTTTTTAAATTCCAGGGAAAGTCGGTCCGCAACCTTTTGGCGTGTCTGTATTTAAAGTTGCCAGTGCTCCGTATACCGAGTGATACCTAAATTAATGAAGTGGTTAGTTTTTTTTTACATTAGAAGCCTATATTATTATATGAGAATAATGAAATTAATATAAAAAATTATTATTGTAATATATAATGCTGTAATTACATCATTTTTTGAGAGCAAAGTAGTGCAAACCTTGTGATGAGTGTTCACTGGTCCGTATTATTACCGGAATATTTGCGATAATACGAATTTTACCAAGCGACGAGGTTCGGAATCGGAGAAGTACAATGAGCAACAGAAGAGTATTAGAAGATACATGTAGATTGCTGGTATATACAAACCAAAAACAAAACAATTATAATACAGTGATATACAAATTTATTTATTATTATATAAATAAAGATTTTTTTTATATTGAAAGTTTGTGTACTAACTTACTTAACTAAGTTTTCAATGATATTTTGACTTTGCGGTCTTTAAAATCTTATCTTTCAGAAAACCTGAAACAGGATACCCTCGTCCCTTGCGTGGGTAGGTATAATAAGAGATGCTTTGAAAGCGCTAAGGGTATATCTAACGCAAAAATATCTCCAATAAATAAACCATCATTTTTAATTATTAGGTGTATTCTCAATATTATTTTTATTGTTATTAAGTATCACCATTTGTTGCGCATTTAAGTATTGGTATGCATATTAGACATTATTATCGTCCTTAGTGAGATCGTTCTCATTTACTTGTGCGGTATCGTCCGCATCAGTCAACACAGTTTATGAAAACATGCTGAGCGATATGTATAGAAAAGTATTAATGTCAACTCTGCGACCATGTAAAGAAATAGTATACGAGTTTGTTATATAAGGGATGCAAGGACGTAAAATGTATGTTTGCCGGCGCTATGCCGTGGTAAATGAGAGAAACAAATAGATTATTAATTTCGGGACAATATTACGAGAGGGTCGAATGACCCCGAAAGATAGTCATCTATAGTGATAGTTACTGCGGTATTCCTATTTAACAACTTATGTAAATTTTCCTCCGTTATTTACTTCTCTTTAATACTTGTGATAAATAAAAATAATTATTATACCTATATAAAATTATATTCAGCTAGTATTTCAGTAAAAAGAAATAATTTTATTTTAATCTATAAATACATTAGTGTTGTGATGAACGTAGCTTTTATTCACATGTATAGCTGTGCGTGAATATTGCAATGTGAAGCCAACGAATGAAGTGAAGCCTATTCTCAAAGTTGCCTTCACAGCGTGAATGTGGTGGCGATGCCTTCACCGTCATTCGTGGTAGATATTAGGTAGTGCGTGCGCAATGCATATAGTCACTTGAGAATAAGTCTCGTTTCACTCTTTCGTCGGTTGACACTGCATATTCACGCGTAGGCGATATCAGAAATTTGCTTCATGCACAACGCTTCATTCACTCAGGTAAAGAATGAAATATACTGCTTGAAGCCCTGCTATGATGCGAAGGATCTGCGGTGAATGACGGCGAAAGCTTCGTTCGCAACGCTAAAATACATGCGTCTGAGAGGACACAGAACAGGCCCTCGGGCCAACGTTTATTTTCATTATAATAGCTCTGTTGCTGGATTTCGCGGTAAGTGATATGGTTAAAATGGTCCGTTGTTTGGCTAAAGGAGGAGAAGTATTAAACAGATTGATTATTTTTTTACAAAATTAATAAACAGTATCACGTAAATTAGGTATGTGCAAAGAAGGCGCAGTATTCTGATTTTTCGTTGTTTTGATTCACAGTTGAAACCCAACTGAGGTAGCTGGAACCCACAAAGGGTCAACACACAAAGCATTCAACCACCGACACAGTTTGGCAAGAGTTGACTAATAACTTTTGCCTGATTTCTGTGAAATGCTCCCAACGTTATTGGCAATAACCTCCATTGCTAAAAACCCACTCGTAACGTCGGAACATTGAATTTACAAAATTATAAGTACCGCATATGAATTTCTCTTCCATTTTCCCCATTTCGAGGGTAGGAAATTGCTTTTTTATTTTAGTATTAGTACTTGAATTTTTTGATTTCCTTTTCATTTCGCACATTATCTATATTTTATAAATAGCTTTTTTTTGCTTTGTGCCTTCGTTTTTACCCTAATATAAAATATTATCTAAGATTAACATTTTAAATACTTTGTCTTTGGATAAATACACAATTTTAGTGGTTACCTGAACTACAAACAATGCGGACTATTCCACGTAAAAAAAGTAATATGTGGTTCTATACAACCTCTTAACAACACGCAGTGTCCTTCTACATATGTAGAAAGACACTGCGAAAGGCAAACATAAAAATGCTTAGCTTATAAACAACGGGACCCAGAGAGGCAGTTCTCACTTCAGTTCATCTAAAATTAATATAAAAAAAGTACTTAAACATCGCCCTAATGATCAAAATTTAGTTTTCTCTAAAACACACGACACGCAGGGCAAAAATAATTTAAATTGTTTACTACTCTCGAAATACCATACAAGGCCGTATGTATTACATGGCAGCAATTCGTCTAACACATAAACATCGATATGAAAATCATCTATGACAAACATCCCTCTATGCACAAGGAACGCGTCCGTTAAGGTCGCTTTAACAGTTCGCATTTTTTCGTATTGCCTGCAATGAAATATAGAACACGTTCTATTCCGTGCAATACCAATAAAATTGCACACAGCTGATCGAAATCCATTGAATGCGCATACGCTATTTGTATTGCACGCAATAAAAAAAAATTGCGAACTGTAAAGCAGCCTTAACATTATTAAAGAAGTGGCACGAAGAATACTATCACCTATCACACTTAAGGTACAGTGCCCGCCAGATCTAATGTCTCCCCTTTGCAAACACCGAATATCGATGCTATTTTCCGCATAGCAAGATCAAGTACTTCGGCTCAACTCGGATGCACAGGTAAAAAAGCAGCATAGAGGACTATTATCATTGTTGATTTTCTTAACATATTTAAAGGACTAAAAGAATTTCGCTAACGAAACATTTGCATATATTAATCTGTTGGCTGTTATCACAAGTTCACTGAACAGTAGGTATTTCTATCCCTTTAAAATTTGTATTTGTCTTGGTATTGTTCGCTCATATCTGCTTTTATTGTTGCCCATTTATATAGTATACCAAGTGAAACTACTTGAAGATATACCTACCGCAAATCGTCGACGCAATGTGTGAATTTCCGTATCTATTTGTATGTTGTGTTGTCCTCATTTCTAAGCCTTTGCGTTTGACTGCTTAACTGCAGCATACGACGGCGAAAAGTGCAGTGTCAACAGGTGTCAATCAGCCGACTGCAGCAGCTATAGTCGCGCGACTCGTACGACTTTACTTCAAGGAGTGATTAACGTTGAAATATACAGAGGTCGTAAATTGACCTTAAACCCCCAAAAGTGTCAAAAAATCACAGATAATATTGAAATGTCAATTTTAATATAAATATGTATATACATATAGGAATTTATTACTCTGAAAGGATTCCTACATTAGCCATAATTAATACGTTTTATTATTATAAAATCCTATTTTGTATATTTTACAATTCCCACGTGTTATTTTCAAAAATTTTATTCACAAAGATTATTTAATTTTGGTTGTTATATATTTAATACAACAATACGTTTATTTATTTCTCAAAAATCTGCATAATTGTCTAAATTTGTAGTGTAACCGCCCTTCATAAGCAGTATTATAAGTAAATGATTTTATCACTTCTAGAAGTAGGAATTCCAATTTTAATTATTTAATCCTAAGTTACTTACTTGCTCAAGTTTTAACACAAAATATGTATATATGTGTGTTAAGGGTCATTATTACAGCTCATTACTAATTATTTAATAAAAGTAACTAAATCATAATTCGGTATTAATTAGTGAGTTTGTAAGTATTAACATCAACATAAATGAATTTGAAATGGAGCTTTTCAAAATAAAAACCACTCGCTGTTTTAGCGTTGCAATTAACAACGTACTACGCCAAATTTTTGGGATATCTGTATATCGAGGTTTCCTTACGTGATTCACAATATTTGAAGTTTCTACGTTAAGGGGAATCTCCAACATATATACTGAAAATATTGTGGCGTATCATAATTCCTATAAATTTTCCTAACTCTGGTAACACTGAGATAGAGCAATGGAACAAAAATAAGAGACAATTTGTGATTTTTTGCCTAGAGATACGCACATGGCTTCTGATGTGAAATAGAGGGCGTAGCTATCTTTAAAATTTTAAATGGGAAGATATTTCTATATATATATAGAATTAATATTTCTATTACTTTTATAGCAATGCAAAGAGTTTTACGATTTTCAAAATTTTTACCAACTTATCCAAGATTATTGGGGTACCTATGTTACTTTTTTTCGATATCCCTCGTATTCATGGCACTGGCGGCTGGTACTAAAGGGCCCAAGGGCACGTGTTCCCCTAACCACCAAGATAAACACACAAAGAAATTGGCATATAACTGACTGCATTATTTTGTTTTATTATTTTTACGTATTTTTATAACAATGGTATCAAAGTTTCCTTCCGCACCACGGATACTGGCGCATATGCCAACGGTCAAAACTATGTTCCGGGGCGCTATTTCCGATTACCTATTTCGAGTAGGAAAAAACTGGAGAAAAAAATCGGAAAATAATGAGTGTCCCCCTCCTCCCTCCCCATAAACTCAAGTTGTATACGCGCCTGTATTGAACCCATATGGTTCGATTGTTTGCTACCCCTTAAGCAGAAGAGGTAATACCCTAAATATGAATATAACTTTATTAGATAGAGAATACATAAGAAACTCAGACCAACATACTTGTTGCTCAATAATTTTGCTGTGTAGACAGTATTAGGGAATGTATGTTCTATTGAACCCAAACGGTTCGATCGTTTGCCACCCCTTAAACAGAAGAGATGATACCCTAAATATGAATATAATTTTATTAGATAGAAAGTTTGTTCGTGTCGCATGAACTATTTGCACTATTATGCACTTTTGCACACAAAAGTTCTTAAAAGTACATAATAGTGCAAATAGTTCATGCGACGCGAACAAACTTAGAGAATACGTAGAAACAGTTATCAGATCAACATACTTGTTGGATGGCCAGGAGAGGGATTAATGTCAAATTCATGTGTTGTTGTTGATATAAAATGTCGCTGTTGGAATAGTCGTTCCATTCATATTGCGATGACATACACACACACTTATGGTTAGGCAATGAATTTGGCATTAACCCGATTCAGAGCCAACTACGAACATTAAAACCATAGAGCTACTTAAATTGTTTAACAAAAAGTCGCTCATATCTCAAAATCTATTAAGGTACCTACCTAGGGAATACTGATATAAAATGATAGGGATTTACTTCCTAATTTTGAATTAAAATAGTTTTATTTAAAAAAATAAAGGCTATACTTCCGTAAGAGAACCACTGATTTGGAGATTTCTATGCATACTAACGGAAATAGCATGTGTTCCTGAGTGTAAAATGACTATTCATTTTTTGAGCAAAGTACTAAAAACAATGTTCCAAAAATGCTATTTCGAGATTATGTGCAAAGCGTTTTTAACAGATATAAACGTGTGGTTAATGGCGTGGAAAGAAAAGTTACTTAAAATTTGAACAAAACAGGCGCAAAATTCAAACGAACTAGATTGAATTGTAACTGAAGTTGTCAGTTTAGCCATTGCAATTAATTTTTCTCTAAATCCTCCTCTTCTTTATGGTGCGTAGACCTATTTGTAGAGATGTTTTGCCTGTTAGTGCCGCCGAAATAAAAAATAAATGAAATAGGTTTCTGTTATCTTTTAACGTGAAGACCTAATTCTGAGTATTACAACATCCGTCCAGGAAATGTTGATGGAGAAGAGCATGATGTAATGCATCGATGGCACTACTTGGGTAAGTGTGCACAAAAGACAGTCCATATTTGATTTAATGATCCCATTTCAGTGTCTACTCAAGTTTCGATGCACACACATTATTGGAAGGAAAGAAACCTTCGAGTAGGAAATGGGAAATCTCCTTTTACGGGAAAATTTAATTGGAATGGAAGTTGTATGGTGATTGTTATTGCGATATTCAAGTGGAGGTTTTGCTGAAGGAAGCGAAACTGTGATCGTCAGAGTCACAACAAAAGTCATTGGATACTTAGGCTCATAAAAAACGATTTGGAGTACTTTAGGATGACATAACACCAGTTACATCATGGGATCTTAAAATACATAAAAATAAATATAGGTAATATGACCAATAACAAAGACATTTTATAATATGTATAGTGTAATTCAATTAATTGTTTAAAATCAAACAAATTCATTACATTAATGTGATTTAAAGATTTTATTTAATAAAATTGAATAAAGCAGTTTGTTGTTTCTATATCGTCTTTTTATAATTCGGTTTTAAATGTGAACAAAGCTAAATTAGTCTATATATTAAATTAAATATGGGATACTTAGTTATTTTGCATATATTATTGTTTTAGAGGCACTAAGAAAGGAGAAAGAACTCCACACCTTATTACATTGACAAATTCATTTATTTGAACAAGTCATTCATCTTTTTATTAATGCTTTACTTACAATGTAATCAAAAAATTGTTTTTATATAAAATAATTCTGTTATAACATAACTTCAACTATACAACACAGTTTAAATATAAACTTCCTACGAATCATCTATAGAAATATGAATTTATTTCTATCCGATACACAACCAATTATAAGAAACCGATAATGAGAAATGTGACAACTTATAATAATTCTTACAATTGTAGTATTAAAAATAAAAAACAAATACTTTAAAACAACAAATTTCAGGATATTGTATCGAACCGCTGCTTAGTTATTACTTTAATTTACAATTGATTCCCATTAACTTAACAAATAAGCTTGTATTTGGCGCCTGTTTTATCTAAAATTTAGGCACTTTTAGTAACTTTTCCTTCCATATCAGTATACCATATGTTAATCCGTCAAAAACGCCTCGCACATAACCTCGAAATAGCACTTTTCGAACACTGTTTTTAATACTTTCTTTCCATTTGCTCAAACAATTAATAGCTATTTTACACTCAGGAACACATGCTGTTTCCGTTAATATGCATATAAATCACCAAATCAGCGGTCCTCTTACGGAAGTCTTACCAAAATAAACTTTTCTGCATTCCAAAATATGTCACTGTTTCAAGTTTTGAACAGCCTGTATGTTAGAATGTGAAGTGTGCGTAACGTTTCTAAGAGTAATATCTACATTCATAATTTAGCAAAATTTGGGGTCTGCTTGCAGAATTAACCGAGATATTAATTTCTGAATGATGCAATGATTACTACATCAAAACAAAATCTTAAATAACTGAAAAAGACTGACTATGGTCGTATAATCCAAAAAGTGTAAAATAAAAAACGAACAGGTTATTCTATTTAAAATAACAAAGTTGACCTCAATTTCCGGTCAATCGGAAGTGATATTTTGGGTAAAGTATCTCACATTTATAGTTCCAATCAAACGGATAATTGTGCCAAAAAAGCAACTATAAGTAAATAATAGAACATCATAAACTTTTAATGAACCACTTATGTGAAATACCTTGTATTTTTATAACAAGAAAAAGGCAACTTAAATAATCAACTGCCAGTTTAAATAACAAGATATTTATATTACATGTTGGAAATATCATTCGAAACACAAGCTGAAAAAAATCTAATTGTTTCTACAATTTCTATGACAGAGTTTACTTAAGAAGATTTCAACTAAAAAAAAAATATATATAGTTTCTTATAACATGTTAAACTATGTAGCAAGCTGCTTTATTTATCAATAGTTTCAATGATTATACTTAATCATCTCTAATTATTATAGTGAACACATAAATAATGCATTATAATCAGTGGAATCATCAAGCAGTAAAACAACTTACCAATGCTTCTTTCAAAATTTTAAAATAACAAAATTAAGGATGTTTTCCATAATCATATTTTTCTCCGTTTTCTCTGTTGATTATTTTTTACATTTTTTTGTTTTACAGCTTTCTTTTTTTGCTTGAGCTTTTCAACCCTATTTTTTTTCTTAAAGACCTTACTATTTTGTAGATGCTTTGTGGCCATTTTTCTCAATTCTTTTCTCAGACCTTTCTTTGATGTAAATGGTTGTTTATCTGAAGAATTATTTAAAGTTTCACTTTGTTTTCGTTGTTGTTTTAAGTCACTCTTATTTGGAATTGTGTTACATTCTTGATATGTACATTTTAATGTGTCAACTTCAAATTTATTGTATTTACTTGGGACTATACTTGTCATGTTGTTATGTAGATTATTAGCTAATTCTTTCACTTCAACAACTACATTATCATCATCATACACTTTATCATATGTATTTTCTAATTCTGGTATTTCACGATTTGATAAAAATAATTTTTTGTATGACTCCTTAGCTTTAATTTTTAATCTTTTTCTCTCTTCTTTAAGTTCATTTTCCAACTTTTCTTGACCTTCTTTCTTGCGCAGCAGTTTTCTTTTATGAAAACCTGTAAGATATTCTCTGTAATTAATAGTAAAAAATGTACATCAGTAATGGGCTATTAAAATGTAAGTAATTATTACCTTCGCTTTTCTTCATCAAACACTAAGTTTGTTTTAGCTATTTTGTTTTTAATTCTTCTATGTTGTGTCTTATTTGTAGCCATAATCAATCATTATTTATTCCTGACTGCTGACCACGCTGACCACCATCAAAGACAATACGATTAATACGAAACGTGCAAGCCCATTGCAAGTTTGTAAGCCAAAGAATAACGTGCTAAAAGGGCGGAAACTTAATGCTCTACTTTGTCGACAAGGTTGCGCGCCACCAACTTCAGCACATCGAATTAATCTGGCAGTACATTAAAATTAGTGATTTTTACTTTCAATATTTAAGAGTTTTATTTGGGTATATACCAATATTTCATAACTATAATAGTACAGTTTGTAGTACAACTTGAGTTTATAGAGGGAGGGAGGGAGGGGGAGGGGAAGGGGGTGGGGGGAAAGGTGTAATGGAGATGATATTTTTGTTTTAGCTATAAAAAAGTCAGCTCTTTTTCGGTACAATTTGAATAGTGTCATCATGGGAGGGGTAATTACACAAAAAGGGAAAAAAAGAAGGATGAGTGTTTGTCTTTAAATTTAAAATTTTGATTTACAAGTAGGTTTCGCTTGCTCATGGGGAGGGAGGATAATTACAAATATATAATAATTATTATAAAATTTCGTTAAATTTACCTATGTAAAATCATTGTGGTGAATTTCAGAAATGAAATTGTCTAAAAAGCATTGACTTAACTAATCGATTAATACAAAAATACTTTGCATTTTTAACATTTCTTCATTGACATTTCTTAAATTAAAGTACATACCGTACGCGCTATTCTAAATGCGAACACCCGAATATTCCCGAAGCACGCCGCTCTTACGCTGGCTGAAGCGACGATACGAAATGTACGGAGTAGTGATGAGCGATATTTCACGAACTGTGATTCTTTCACAGTGATTGGAGAATCACGGATCACGACCGTGAGTGGAAAATTCTGAAAGCAGTGATTCGTGATTCGTGATTGCGGTAACGATCAACGGCGAGGCGCGACTGCGCACAGCAAATTAATGATAGCCCGGATAGTCGGAGCTCTATTGCATCAGTGCACTCGCTCCGCACCCGTACTCGTTCCCTGTTCATATAGGTTGTAATGAATCGTTGAGAAAAGCTGACTACCGACGAAACTTTTTTTTTTTTTTTTTTTTTTAGATATCATAATTATATTGATTATTGATTGATCGATTATTGAAATCTTTAGATAAAGAAAGGCTATGTCTAAAAAAAAAAAAGTCGTTTTTTAGAACTTCCGGTAAGAACAAGACCTGTAATGAGAAGTATACACGAAACACGATTTGATATCGATGAGTCAATACAGTGATCGCAATCACCGTTTATAATCACCGTGATTTGTAAATCGCTTTCACGACTCACAACGTGATTTAAGAATCACAGTTTCGCTCATCACTAGTACGGAGGTAGCACGGTATGTAATCTTAATAAGAGAAAGGGAAACCTGTCATGGCGGCTCAATTCTCCCATACCAATAGATGTCTCTAGCCGTAAGTCCGTGACGTTGCCTAGATGCTATCTTCATGTCGAGGCAAATTCATCAGTTTGCACAGTTCTGGAGCATGTCTTGCATTATTTTTTCATACTTGTAATTTGCCATAGTACTCTCATACTGTTCTGGTTTAGGGTTCTGGCTGTTTGTGTTAACGGTTTGAACCTTTGAAACGTGTGTTATGCTAGGTGCTGTGTTTATGTTATTTCGTTTGACTTTCCTCTTACTATCGTGTTTTTCTAAATTTTTTGTAAAGGTGCATCACCACGCTCGGAGTTCGCCGACTCCGAATGTTCGGCAACTACCGAATCGTGTGGACGCGACCGTCCACACGCTCGGGGTTCGCCGAACTCCGAGCAGATACGGGAAAAGCCGAACGCTCGGTATGAGAGTTTAGTGTGGTAGCATTGAGTGATTGCATGAATTAGGTTGGTGTTGGTACAGAAATTATGACTGGTTTATGAACCATTGCTGTCACTGCATAACTGAAACTCTTTTTGGTTCGCGGGAAACCCGGCAAATCATAAATATTTGAAGTTCTGTCATTTTTTGTTGAGCGTCACAGAAACTAAATATGAATCAAGGATACCAGTAATTCATCTTTAGGTTATAAATATTGACAACTTACGCTATTATTTAATTTCTGTTATTTTCCAAGTTTACGATGATGATACCATACATTCATTTTGCGTATACAATGGCGAACAAACTCGAACAAAAAAATAGTTTTATTGACCTTCTATAATTGTTATGACCAACGTGATTGTTATCATTGAAAACATTCATCGTAAAAATTATAGGTCAATCAAAGAAATATTTTTTGCTCAAATTTCTTCGCCATTTTTTATCCAATTATCTACGAGCATCATACACCTGTATGAGTAATATTTACAATGAGGCGAATATGTTTGCACTGTGGATGTATGGATTCTTTATCGTTTCAAATTGAGGGCCGTGAGGAATGAGGGTGGTTCTTTTAAATGATTATATATTAATAATATCATCTAATTTTTAATTTGTTTGCCAATTTATAGACAAAAAATCATATACGCATTTAAACCAGATCGCCACATAAACAATATACTTTTCGACCCTCTTTAATAAAATTCAAGAAATTTGATGAATTATGAAAATAGTGGTAAGCTTTTTTATTATTTAGGCTAACATTGCAATTATTTAATTACTTTATCTACACATTAGTTTTAAAGATTATTTTTATAAAATTTAAGATCTTTAATTTACTTAAAATGCATCAATTTAATGTAATAATGAATACTAAAATTGCACTCCTATCAATGTCAAAAAAAAACACTTTGAATTGTTTATTATCTTTGGCAAATCTGTCATTTTCAACATACGACATAGTAATTTCAGTAAATAAATTTGTATCTGTTACCCGCTGTCATATATAACAGTTATAAAAAACTGTAGGTATAATAGTATGACTAGTAAGAGACGAGCTCACTAGACAGCTGTCAACAGCTTTCCCTCTCACTCTAAATACTTCCCGAATGTGTGGACGGGTGCACGAACTCCGTCTAGCGAACATTCGTGCGCCATTTTCCAGTGCAGATCGGGAATAGCCAAACAGTTTGCCGACTAGTTCGCCGAACCCCGAACTGCCCGTCCACACCACTAGGAGATCGCCAAACTAGTGCTCGGAGTTCGGCGAACTCCGAGCGTGTGGATGCACCTTAAGTAGTATGCATAATATGCTATTAAAATGAAAATTTATTGCAGGTTTGCTATTAGGTTTTAGGATCCGTGAATTTTTAGTTCGTATGTGCTTTACCAAATTTTAATAATATAAGTAATTAATAAGCATTTATTATTTTTTCTTTGTCCTTTTCAGTAGTAATTACTTCGCTGGTGCACGTGAAAAACGGGATAAGTTAGTTTTCGATTTCCACAAGATTATAATGCTAATCGATAACGACTTCTCTCGTTTTTCGCGTTCACCAGCAAACTTAAGATTATTACTATTATTAAATATACTATTTTTGAATTCTAATCGCCAATAGTTCTCCACTGACATTAGAGGGCGTTATAATCGCGGTTTCACTTTATTATTAGGGACATTGCATTCTATTTGGTTATCTATGGGAGGTAGTCTGATTCTGATTTGGGAAACGCAACGGATTCACTCAGGATGAGCGTATTTACAAAATTTACGTAGTGTCTACCTATCTAGTTAGAAATAAGAAAATAATCGCATATCCAACATTCGAAATAGTCACTAATAAATTATTTGTTTTTTCAAGTAATATTTGAATACCTACTTCTGCTAGTAATTGCCGCTGATATTTTCAGTAAACGTCAGTACAATAATTGGTGTGTTTGTTTGCAATTGTTTTTTAACGAAAAGCAAAAAGGTTTCGAAAACGGAAATTAAAATAAGTTTCAAGTAATGAAAATACCTCCGGCTAAATTATGATTAGAACTTATAAAATAACTGAAAGGGAAAAAATAAAATAATTAAATAAAAATGTACAACCAATACACGACATAACTAATTATAGCAAAAGTACACCAATAAGTACTTAGATGTAATAAAAAATGTCATGAAGACGCTCGCCTAACGGTAACCGTATCTACCTCCCTGTGGAGCTCCTATTTAACTAATGCTTCATCACCATAGAAAACAGATTTTCATCACGATGTGTCTAGTGTTTGGGGTTGATTCGGTTTTAGCCGTATATATGGCAACATGTTATAGTAAGTTTCTTGTTTAAAGGTAAAAACTAGTTGTCAATTTTTGACGTTTTTCATATGGCATTTGATTGTTATAACTTCCCCTCCGCCTGAGGCGAAAGCGTCACGATTTGTCTAATTCAAGTTGGACAGGAAACAAGGATGCTCAAAAAGTGATTAGGCTTAGAAAGGATAAACAATACAATACAAATTCACCACAAATGTTCCAAGCAATAATATGTTCAGAAAAGTTATGCCATACTATTTGAAATAAGAAAATTGAACCCAACACCATACATACCAAAGGTGCATACTATACAGCTGAAACTATTTTCCTCAAATCCATCATAGTCGATCATGACTACTCTGCAAGTGTTGAAATCAAATTCTATTAGAAGTTCAAACAATTTTAATAAGCCAATTCGTTGGGACAGCAATGTATACCTAGTTAATATTAGCAAATATGACTTAAATTGTTTGTCTGTATAATAAAATTGTTTATGGCAAAAGTGATAACATTATGGCAATTACCATAACATATTGGTAAGAAAAAAATAAAATAAATATTAAACTATTTACTATTTATTTATACTCTAACAAAATTACAAAGAAAGTAACTATTCTACCTCCACAGTTCCTCCAACCTTAACCAAAGCTTCTTTTAATTTCTCTGCCTCATCTTTAGAGACATCGGCTTTCACAACAGCTGGAGCACTCTCTACAAATTTTTTAGCCTGTACCAAATTCATACCCTCCAATAGATTTTTTATTTCTTTTATTAGTGCTACTTTTTGTTTCTCATCAAATTTAGTTAACTTAACTGTAAATACACTCTTCACTTTTTGGGGAGCAGCTTCTTCTTCTTCTGGTTGCTGCATACTAGCAGTGGCAAAACTTCCAATTGCCATTGCTGATGTGTCTGGCAAGTTTAAGTGTTTCTTTAATAATGTACTTAATTGTGAAACTTCTATCAAATTAAGTTGTGATATATCATTCACCAATTTAATCGATTTTTGGAGACACTGGCTTGTCCACATTAGATGGTGGTGGAATTGTCAATTTCTCTAGTGTTGCACTGGTTTCTGCGGCCTGACATAGCGAACTAGAATTTCATAGATTTTATGAATGTAATTTAATCCATACTTGCGTATGACATACCTTCTACATATTGATCGTAATTGACTGAAAGATAATTTCAAAAAAGTATTGGTATGCAGCATATTTAAATATGTGTAATCTTAGGTTTATTTACTTTAAAGTGAGGTTATCTAATTATCTATTAGATCACGGCAGGCGAGCGTAATCGTAAGCATGGTACGAAGCACTATGAACATAGCCGAAAAGACAAAGTACCTCCCTGAGTCATGTTCACCAACTGTTGAAGTGCAAATGAAAAAATTCAACATGAATTCAATTTCGATTATTTCAATTAGTACAAGGCGTTTTTGTCGCAACGGTACGAAAACATGTCATTTTGGTGACAAATACACTTCAATTACTTCAAGTACCTTCAAATAGTGAGCAGTGTTGCCAGAATTACAAAATCCATTCTCCCTACCAACGCTTTTAAAATTCTTTACGTTTTCTTCAGCTACAAAAATGCTAGAAAATGAAGATGAAATAACAAATTTTAGAATAGATAAATGTTTGTTTGGTGAACAAACCACAAATAAAATCTAATTGAATAAAATTTTAAGTAAATATAAAATATATTTCTGTAACGCAGTGCGTTAGGTATACGTTACTATTTAACAAAAAGATAAACTAATCTTCTTCACTAGAATCCGATAAATTCTCTGGATCCTCCCATGCTTCGTCGTCTATTTCTTCTAATTTATATAAATTTTCCTTAAACAGTTTTCTCATTCTCTCTTACATGAAAAATCGTGAGCAAATATATTCGTTCTCTCATTTCAAGTTTTATTCTTAATAGCGAATTTAAGGTTTTAGTACCTACTTAATTTATTTCTTTATTTGATTTTAACGTCATAACACACTGAAAAAAATCTTTCTACGACAGCATTTGTCATCCATATAAGTATATCATACCCTGCGAAAGTATTTAAGTACAATTCTACAAGGGTTGTAAATTATTGATTATAGGTTTGTTCGAACATGCAGTTCGCGAACGGTTCACGATTATGTGAACCAATCAGACAACGCATTCCAGTTCGCGAGAACTCCAATCTGTTCTCTGATTGGTTTACGTGATCACGAACTCCAATAAAGGCAGTTCGAACATGCGAATTGCCTTTATTGGAGTCGCCTAAAAGCAAAAGCGACTAAATCCATTTCATATATACAAATGTCACAAACCCTTAATAAATTTACGAACACATCGTTCAATAACCACCCTAATAGCCAAATTTAAATTTCCCGCCACTATTTTAAGTAACTTCAACGTAAAGGCATTAAAATAACTATCAATGTAGTACTTAAATAGTAGGTAATTTTATGTTTCAACGTTGAAGTTACTAAGAATAATTGCGGGCAATTTAAATTTGGCTATGTGGGCAAATGTTGGACTGTAATATCTATACAAGTTTTATTCTGTTTTATTGCCATTTTCTCCAATTGATCGAATGTGGAGTTAGTCGGTTTTGCTTTTAGGCGACTCATATATCTGTAATAGGTACTTATTAGTGTAACGATTTATATTATATTAAAAAAAACGTAACCTAAGAACTCATAATTTCCCTACAAATGAGTAAATTTCAAAAATACGTCCCTACTTCCCTATTTCATTCAGAAATCCCTCCTTCTAGCAACACTGGTAGTGAGTACATTTTAAAGTAAGAGACATTTTCGTCAATATCTGCATATATAACCTCATTTACATGCAAAAATGCACTTGTGCCCTTTTGCCTTTTAACTCTTCAAATTATTTTGGTTAGGTTATCCTGCTTACATACTTAGGCACTAGTGCGATAAAGTATGTCACTTTACCGCACGTGTGCCGAAAGTAATGTATTCTAGTTTGTTGCAGTCGCTAATTATTAATGTCAAAGATAAATTGTAATCCTGTCAATTTAACAATGTCAAAGAAACTTTTGTCAATGTCACATATCCAATTTATTACAAAAAATTTTGGCGATTGTAGAAAAAATTATCTAACTCGTTACGAAAGGCAATTTCATGTCGCCAGCCTAAAAAAACTTCCATTTCGCACTTTTCACATAAATAGCTATTATATGCCGATTGTTGAAAAATACCTATTTCAAAAGCTTGTCGGAAAAAAGCGCCTAAAAATGCAAAAAAATTCATGTTGGTATTAGCCGGCTATTTTTTTTTTTGCTACATTTTAATATATTTTGATATGACATTGGCAACCCTTGATGGAGGGCGTGCGCATATTCGAACTGGATTTCAATCAGTTCAATAATCGAATGATTATTACTTCTGATTCATTTAATTGCAGCATATCGAGGACATTTTTTTTAGATCACAACATTTCATTTTGTAGTAGATTATTCCTAATTTTCTGTTTTCATTCATATTCCGAATGATCTTTCATAGTCCAAACGTCATAATCGAATTCTCGAATGATCGTCAAAGTCGTCAATAATCGATAATTCCTTTTCCGTCATTCGATTATGCCAGATTATGCCCACCACTAATCCTGATTTTTAACGGTGATTTTGACCATAACACTTATCACTAATAGTCCACAATATATTACCTGCAAGTCCTGCAACAGTAATCTGATTAATCCAAATCTGTGCTGCAACGCCGCAACATGCTATACAACAAATAAGTGATGTGATGTATATACCAGTAATTCGGTTGTGTGTATTATGAAATTATGATGTTTTAAAGCATTAAAAACTAGATATTTGAAAAACCATTTTTACAATAAGATCTACAGTATAGTTAATTATTTACAGAAGATTGTATTTAACACTATACCACATAACCTTTAACTATACTCCTAAAATCTGACATTCAAATAATGTCCCAACAAGAGAAACCAATGAAAATATCAAAAATACTTCGGAATAAAGCCCAAGAATTCTTACTGAATCGAAAATTTTCGGATAATTTGTTAGATATAATAAAACATTTTGATAGTGGAATGGACACCAATGCATGTTTATTAACATTAGAATTTATTTTTACAAATCTACTAAAGAATGGAGACATGCATATTGAAGTTGTTCCTCTTAAACTGTTTGAAAACACTGTGGAACATCAGTATCGCCAGTGGCTCAGAAACTTGTATGAGGAGATATGGAACAAATTTTTAGCTTGCTATGAAACTGTATCAGCTAAAATACAAATACAAGGTAGGCTCAGTGTGTTTAAAAAGGGTGTGGTATTAAAGGTTTCTTATTGTAGCACTTACATCAATGATGAATATATTGATATACGAAGGAAAATATCCTTTAGAACAAAAAGGTGCCTTGGATTGTTACGTACCTCTAAACCGATTGAAATCAATTTTAATGAAGATACTATCTAACAAACAACATAATCCCCATTTGATTACAAAGTTTGAAGAATATTTAGTTTATGATGATATACTTTTCTTTGTTTGGAAAGTGCTACCAAATTTAACCGCAAAGTCAAATCCTAATGATATTTACATCATGAATTATTTATTATTTTTGGAGAAACTACAGATAAAATCCAATATAGAAACTAAGTTACTTTGCTCATCATCAGAAGGTATGTATTATGTATCTCTTACACATAGTACCTGGCTTGCGAAGTTTGTCAACTCTGGATATCACTCATATGAAAGTTTGTTGTTCAGAGTGCCCTCGGAGATATTCTGTGGTAATAAGCAGGAGGAGGCTTACACATACTTTACAATCAGACATCATAGCAATATTAACTCTAATGCATCATATGAGATAAATTCATTATTTGCAGTAAAGATATTTAAGTTTTATATTAGAATATCTCAATAATATTTGATATTCCACTCTATTGATCTTGATTATTGTAAATATTTTTTTTATATGTGGGCGATATTCAGAGTGGATAAATTTCACAATACTGGATATCATATAGTTGTAAGGACTGATAGAAGCAAGAAATATGTAGGAAGTTAAAAGTGAAATTGCTATTAGGAATGTTTAAGTAATGAAATTAGTATTCTGGTTATGTAAATTGTTTTGTTTATTTTACTGGAAAAAATATATGTAAATACATATATACATCTTTATCAATTTGTAAAGTATTATAGAGTTACCACAAAACTAACTGGGAAGAAATTTGAAACTTTGCAAGGCAGGCAATTTTAGCAATTTGGAAGCTTCATAGTTCTGTTGCTTTTTTTTATGCAAAAAATTCGAATAAGTTTTATTTTCAAAGTTGTTAATGTACTTTGTCTTCTATTATTTTATATTCAAAAATCTGTATCATTTAATATATATATCTATATTCAGGGATGTAATTTGTTGTGCTTTTCCTCTCTCCGTCACTACGCCGCATTTTAAAATTTTGTGATCTTGATAATGTGCTTTTAAGTCTAATGCCCCAGATGGGAGATGGAGTCTAAACTTCGATTCGATTGTTCATTTATGGTTGAAGTACACGTTTCATTTAAACATAAGATAAAACTGGACATTCAGCACAATGTCTCAAAATTATTTTGGGTTATATCGGATGTTTGTAAAGGAGAAATGTTAAATTTAAACGAAGAAACAAGAAAAATAGATCACAAAAAGGCCAGTAACAAACAAAAAAATTCCAAACAATTACAGAAAGTAATCGTTAAAAGGGAAGAGGTCTGAACAAAGGAAATTAACAGGCAAGAACAAAATATGCAGAACAATCAAAACAAAATTTTGAAACTTGGTGCATACAAATAAGAGGTATAAGTGGTAGAGAAATAGAATTGTGGAAGAATTTAAAAAAGCAGACTTGGCTATACAAACCCTATCAGCAACGATTTTATTTCATTGAAAAAGAGCACGGATGTCTGGCCCTAGGTTAGGTATATCTACCCCTTTGATTTCACTTGCTTCCAGTTGTAATTCCCTTGAGTTGTACAGCGCTGTGTAGTAGATGTTTCATCTTGTACCCCACAGAATCTACATTCGATTTCCTCTACTATTCCAAACCTATTCAAATGTTCTTTTAGGTTACAGCGGCCCGATATGATATCTGTTAGTATGTGAATATCGTTTTTACTTAGGTCGATTCTATAGATATCTTACAGTTATAAGTTTCTGGAAAAGTTCGTTGCTTGCTTCATTTCTCACAAAAGTGTTCGGCCGCTAAAATGGTGCTCTAATCCGTTTTTTAAAGAGAGATTAGATATTTCACTTCCTACAACTCCCTGTTGTTTTTGCGTAGTTTTCCTAGGCACACCAAAACCATCATAGAGACAATGATAAGTGAGCTCACCACCTTAATGACTGCTTATATATCAGACATTAGGATAATTTCTTGTTTACGGGAATTTTTGTCAATATTAAACTGGACGCATCCGTCAATAACGTGTTTCCGCCTAAGAGATACTTCAGTGAAAGGATAAGACAAGAAGCGTCACTTCTTATCAGCACCTTTTTGATTGCAGAAAAAATACTTTTAACGCTACTTCACTCATTCATTTCATTCATTCATTAAAGTTAGGGTGGGCACTTAATGTCCGAGCACATGAGCTAGGTGCTCATTGTACCATCCCTATTAATTCTCTTATTTCCACTCGAGCAGCTTGGTGTTCTCTATAAAGCCCAGTATATTGCCCAATGGGAACTTGAGAACCTTCGAGGGCTCCAATAGATCTCTCCCGAAATTACATTGCCCTTTATATCCTCATGTCCCGACACCCAAATCAGAGTCACCGTGGTGTCTCGTGCCAGTGCATTGAGGGATTGGTTGCAGTCTATAACTAGTCAACTAGATTAAAATTAGTTAGAGCGCTACTTCACTGTTTTAGCACCAAATGCCTCAGCTGTCTTTTTGCACCTACTGCAATCATAAAGAACGTATGCCAGTGAGAAGCACAATCTAAATTCTAAATGACCGCTGTTTATCATCTGCTGCGTTAAACGCACGTAAGTAGACTTGAAGAAAATAATAACCGAACGAGTCAAGCCTGAGCAAGCAAGAGAAAAAATATCGGCTCCTTGTAATAGAAGGGACCTGATATCTTCTGTCTCACTCGCTTCCGCTCGCATCGTTCGGATACTTTTTTCTTCAAGTGTACATATCTGTGTGGAATTTAATCGGTACTAAAGGCATTATTACAGTTATTATTAATAACAATATAGCAAGAATAAACGAAATAACAATAAGTTGAAGTAAAAACGCGGCAGAATTACTCTAAGGATAGTATAATGTCGAGATCAACGTCAGAATATAGGGTTGAATGTTGGCCAGAATAATGACTGCAGTGGCACCCTCTCTATAAACTGACAGAAACTGTCAGAACCCCAAAGTCATGCATAGTGGCCCATCAAAACTGATAAGTGTCTCTTCTCGCCTTATTGATACCAATATGACATATCTTGACAGGCACTTACTTAAAGTTGTTATCATTTAATATACAGTGAGGTCGTAAATTTACCACCTCACTGTATATTTGTATCTACTATCTCATATGCTACGTAATATAAAACAGTTGATCAAAAAACACTTTCACACTTTTGGATGCAAATGTATCAAATATGTTTTAACAAAAGCAATAAATACCGCAAATAATCTCACCAATAGATTACCATCACGACCTTTAAATAATTGCTTAGTAAAATACCGTCTGTTCGGCATATACATATTTAACTTCAGTTTTTATATCACAATGAAAATCCGAAAAGAGACAAATTGGTAGCGAGGGCTAAAAACCAAATTTGTATGGGGATAATCAGATTTCCCAAAAGCATACAGAATGTGGATGCCACTGCAAAGAAAAATCATGTTAAAGTAAGAAATAAGTTTATCATGAATGATTATCAAACAGTAATCATAAGATTTTTCTTGATGGGAAAGAAGGTATTGAAAATGAAGAAGTTATCGAAACACATAGGACAAACCCCGATATATTGAATCAGGACACAGAAGATGGTAATACAGAAAATGAAGTACCGTCGAATGAATATCAAAACTCTGGACCACAGCATATCAGATGAGCGCCAATTTGGACGCCAGATTTTGATATGTTATAGAAGGTAAATCCTATGGCGAAAATTCAAAGGAATGATGCTATTAAAAATTGAAACTATTAAAAATTACATAAAAGCACATATTAAGAATGAAACATTTGTAATTGTTGAAAACAGAGTATACAAAAATAAGATTGATTATAAATTGGTATTCAAAAAAAATTGAATCCTGGTGGTTCCTTGGAAAGAAAAAAAACCGCGATTTGTAGCTCGTGGTTCTGTGCAACGCCAGCATATAGATTTTACAGAAACATTTACTCCAGTTGTAAAACTAAGCTCAATTCGATTTTTGTTGGGAATTGCCGTTGAATCAATTAGATGTTACTACTCCATAGGTATCTAAGTGGGAAGTTAGATGAGGAAGTTTATATGGAGAAATCATCTTGTCGTGAAAAAAATGCTACGAATTATCTTTGAAGAAAGTGAGATTGACCAAGATCAGTTTGAAAAATCAAAAGCGATGCTTGAAAGCCTAAGAAAAGGACTAAAAAGGTATGCCTTCTTAAGAAAGTTTCATATTGGTCTGAAGCAAGCTGAACGACAATGATTTAAAAAGTTAGATGTAACCGTAACAGCAATGAACTTGAAATCATCAATGGAAGATCTATGCATATATGTGTTTCAAAAAGGAGGAGAAAGAACTATCATTGGCGTTTATATCGGTGGCATTATTATGGCCGCAACAAGTGCAGATACAATCCGGTGCATCAGGGATAAACTAATAAGTTTTAAAATACACGACTTAGGAAACGTATTAATTAACTAGGTATTGAATTTAGCCAAAACGACTGTAAGCTATCTGAGTCAATTTAAGTCCTGTAATAGAAAATTTTTCTTTGGATGGCTGCGAAACGCGTTCTTAGATTTTTAAAAGGCACGAAAGATATGTATTTAAAATATATACAAAAAGGAAAACCAATCATTGGCCTAATAGATTGTGATTGGGCTGCCTTCAAAGCCATCTGCTGCCGACGTGGAATACATGGCCTTGACCGAATGCGCAAAGGTGGCAATACATTTAAAACAATTAGCTGAAGAAATGGGAATACCTTAACAAATGATATGTATATATAACGACAATCAAGCAGCTCAGAAGCTTTCCATAAATTCAGCAGCAAGTTTGAAATCCAAACATATAAGTACTAAAGTACACTTGTATGGGAAGTGATTCAAGTTGAATTCAAGTTCTGTACCAGAAAAGTAACGAAATGGAGGCCGATATCCTTGTCAACGCGTAGAAGTTCCGGCAAAGAATATGACTGCATCAACCATAAAGGTTTGTTCATATTTACAGACATTGGCCGTGACACACAAAAATTTATTTGCCCAGCGTAAATGCTTACCTGACAGGTACTGTGTCTGCGAGTGCCTGCCCGGTAACGATTACGATGAATATGAATACTCTCATGAACAATATAAATAAGATATTTCGTCATGTATGCCACAGCCAGTGTTTACATAATGAACGAATCTTTATACTCATGCGGGACAGTGTTGTACCAGTATGACATATGTTGACAGCACTCACTTAAAGTTGTACATATATTTTAATGTACATTTATATTTAGTATGCTATGTAATATAAAACATTTGATCAAAAAACGCTGGATATTCTAAGTATTTGTCCATTTCTTCAAAATATTTGGTGCTAGGCTCACATATCTCGTGTTGGGTGAATCTGAATTAAAATGCATCCGATAGCGCTATACTTCAGTTGATAAGGCAAGAAAAAAATGGAATCTTACTTTAACGATTCCGATTATGTTTATAGTTATTGATTCTTTTTAAGGAGGTCCTGAATTCGCCCATACCTTTTGATGAATAATCTTTGGCCACTCTTTCAATATATAAAACAACATTTTAATGTTTGAAGTTGATTGTAAAACTATATAAAATAATAATAATTTCCCAACTCTATCGGTATTTATAGCCAAAAATTCTACATGAGACTCCCTAGGCGCCCGCTCCAAACGCCCAGCGGATAAAGCGGCACTGAGTTTCTCGGCACCGAAATAAAGCTCTTGCCGGTACCATGTATCCATTTTAGTATTGGAGGGTTTTAATTAATTAATTTTGAAAAGATTTTTTTGTTTATTGAATGAATAATTTTTTCGTTTCTTTTGTTATTGGTATATCAGCCACAAAGAATTATGCATGAAACAAAATTTGGCTACTTTACGCTTTGAGTCATGTATGTTTTTCCAATTTTGCATGCCCGCTATGTACAAATAAATCTTATTTCAGCTATAACAGGCGTATTTATTTTTGCGTACGTATTGTTATATTACTAGACACTCTTTTGTAAGTTAATACGTTTTAGATAATTCTGAACCGGTTGGGAACTTTTCCCAGGCAAACGCAATCAGATTCCATCTTGTTTATTAACTAACTTTCCTCCCCACCAACAACTCGGTGGCGGTTTATTTAAATATATTAATACATTACACCCATGTGTATGCAAAAGCGTTTGTCTTGTAAGAAATTTCTTACAAGACAAACTTTCTTCTAAGTCAACAATTTAATTGAAACCATGAAGTACACATTCTGTATGTAATTTTTATTTTAGGTACAAATAGCAGTTTTTATTTTGACGAAATAATTACCAAACGCTCTTTAAACAAAATATGGAACTGTATCATCCTGTGGGAACACACATTGGCAACTCACAAACAATTGCTGATTGTATTATTGGAAAAAGTCCTACCCCATTTGGACAAACCATTACTACTGACAGACTTTTTGATGGATTCTTTAGATGTTGGTGGACCTGTTAGTTTATTAGCTTTGCAAGGAATATTTACGATGATACAAGTTTATAATTTAGATTACCCCAACATCTTTGCGAAACTGTATTCGATGTTTGAACCGGAAATATTTCATACCAAGTTTAAGCCACGATTATTTTATTTGGCGGATTTATTTTTAAGCTCAACGCATTTACCAGAAAATCTTGTTGCAGCTTTTGCTAAACGGTTAGCCAGACTTGCGCTGGTTGCTCCATCTGAAGATGTAATTATTATTTGTATGTTCATAGGAAATTTGATTCTGAGGTAGATCATGAGTAAAACATGTAAAATGCGTATTAAAATCGTTCGTTTATAGGCATCCTGGTTTAAAATGTTTATTGAACCATCCAGTATGTGGAACAACTAATAATGATCCATACATAATGGAAGAACGTGATCCGTTGAAATCGAATGCTATAAATAGTTCATTGTGGGAAATCCAAACCCTACAGAATCATGCCATTCCCAATGTTGCTGCAGCGGCTAGATTTATTAATAACCCTTTGCCATCAACGGAATGGGATATGAGCAGAGTTTTGGAAAATACTGGTGATAATATATTTGATAAGGAGCTTAAGAAGAATTACAAACTTGTTGCACTAGCATTTGATAGGCCTAATGGATTTGCGGTTAGCAAGGTTGATAAAATTTTAGATTATTGGAACTTTTATTAAGGTTTTAGTCATAGTGTTGCAAAACACAACACTTTTATTTTGTACCATATAAGTAAGCTATTTACTAAATCCTCTAAATTATGTGTACTCTTTTATTTGTGTTTCAATATTTTATCCTTCCCTGTAATTAACTTTCAAGAAGTAAATTTTTATAGCGGTTGAATACCGCGAAATTACAGATACTAAAATACAACCTATCCTAACATAGCATACGTGTATAGAATTATTATAGACAGTGTATGTTTTTTAAAACCTGATATAAACTTCTTTGAAGAGATAGACTATATATACGCTTCCAAAATCGATATTGTAGATAATTACTTAAGGGGAGGGAGGGGGAGGGGGAAGCTACGATACTATAGTATCCCTATAGGAGCGCTCAGTCGATAGCGAATTGGTAATGCATCTGGTTTTAACGTTAATTAACAATAAAATTGAACATCTTTCAACCACAATGAAACATATGCTACGTTTGAATTTCCACTCCTTTGAGCGAGCAGAGCAGGGAGTTTTCTTGACCACGTGATTTCAAAGACATAGGAGTTATACAAGAATAAAAGAACGAAAGCCGAAGCGGGAACCTATAGTGGCGCTTACTGATATATGTACTCTGTATGGTATACAAATACGAAAATAATAATAAAATTATTTTTTTCAGCGATTTTAAAAGAAGTCACCAAAAGACAACTTACAAAATAAAGAAAGGTAGCAAATCAAGGTTAGCTCATGTTAGGTTACCTTCCCCTACCATACCTCAAAATCTGCGAGCTGCCGATCATAATCCCAAGCAGAAAAATCTACACTAAAGCATCTCAGAGCTAATATTGCTAATATTTGCTCTATTTACTCTGATGGAAATAAAAGAACGCTTCAGAGTTAAAACGAATGGCTTTCGCAATATGTATCCTTTTGTATTTCATGATGATAAAAGAATGAATTGAAAGTATGCGCTAATTTCCACAAAACCTTCGAAAAACCACAAGAACCTTTGTCAATTCTCCACATGATGGCGTTGGTAATATGTATATAATACATTTATATTTAAAAAAGACAAATGTACTTTATATCTACATAATTAATGTTATTAGGTATACGTAGACCGTAGACGCATATAAATAATGCATACAAAGTATAATAACAGCATACATAGCATATAATAATAACATAACCGTCTGATAGTCGTAAATTTAGCCTCAGTGTCCTACCAGTCTATCGCGATGCCACAGTACGGCATAAAGCTGTTCAAACGTTAAATGTGCGTTACTGACAATCTGATATATGAGTTTTCACCGACTTAATATTGGCCTCCCAGATGCCACCAAAATGCGGAGATCTAGGAGGGATAAATGACCATATTATCTCGTTTTTTAGTAAGAATTCGCGTACCTCGGGATCTTTAACCGTTTCGCGAACCCAAGCGTAAAATTTTCTTAAATAATTTTTTGCGCCCACGAAATTGGTAGCATTGTCACTGAATATTCTACGGCAAAAGCCCATTCTAGCTGTGAAGCGTTTTAATGCGTTTAAGAAAGCCTTTGCACTTAAATCTACACCAATTCCAGGTGAATTGACTTAGTGGCGATGCTATCTAGTAGCACTTGCATCAAGTGTTACCGTTTGGACGATTCTCGCATGTGTTTACGAAGTATTTTTACCTTTTTTCCGAAAAACAGTAGATAAAAAAGCTTCCAAATGCTTATAACGTACTTTCCCTATGGCCCACCGTATTGTCCAAACTCATCTACATTAGCTAAGCTCTGATGAACGAAATTAATTTTCGTCTGACGAAAATAATATGAGTATAGTTCGTTTATGCTAACGAGTTGTTACGTCATTTGGAACTTCACTCTCACTGAAAGTTGCCAATTTTGTGATTGTCGAAATATAAACTAATTATTAGATTTTACAACTCTCAAATAATAAAAAACTAAATTACAGATAAAGCGAAAAATTAGGAATGCGAAACATAGCTTAAATTGGAGGAGGTTCATAACGATAAAACTGGTAAATATTGCAAACATGTATACTTTCTACGACAGTGTACTAACGTAGTATATTCGATGAAATATGAAAAAAAAAAAAACATTACATCGCCCGAAATTTTAGCCTTGTTTATATTTCATTATATCATGTTATATAAACAAGTGCTAGTATTAATGCTCCTCGTCTACAAAAGTAAATAAGCTTTCTCTAACATGTGATACAAGAGAGCGTTCTTTGCGTTTTCTCATTTTTAGCCCCAATAACTTATCGCTCTGATTTGTTACTTTTTTGTAGGTTAGAATTTTAATTTTTATCATTATATCCTTATTACTAAATCGTTCGAGCCTATTTTATTTACCAAGCTGCCTGGTCCCTTTACCCACCCATGGTGAGATTCTATGCGTATCTGTAGGGCCTATAAGGTTATGTGCAAGTCTGTAAGCATGTATTTTAGATGCTTACGGATCTGGAGATAACTTTGCGCAGACGTAGTACACCTCATTCATCGTAGATATTTCCTACATATCCCGTAAATAGCGCGTCCAGATCCATTATCCGTTCACAAACGATCTAACAGCAGGTTGTGTATCTTTGTTTTTTTTGCACTAATATAGATAGATTTCTTTAATTTAATATTCACTACTGCTATAGACACAATTCATGTATTGCCTGAGATAACAATTTTTAATACATTTTCTTCAGAAAAAATATTTTTTATAATTATCTGGACTGCCAACAATGGCGCGAGTGGGCGAGCGACGACTGTACCACACTATAACAAAAATCCATTGTTCTTTAGTGGTCCGTTTTGAATGACCTTCAAGCCCAGCTGACATTTTGTAAAGCTGTTGTCAGGAATTTTCAAACGTGTGGAATAATTTATATTTTAAAGGAAGTAGAAAAATAGATTAAAAAAATACACAAATTTATACGTTTTTTATTCTGATTTTGTTGCAAATATTTATGAACAGTTTATAGTAATAAAAAACACGATTCTAGTAAAATAATGTTTGATTAAATGATAGGTACATATATTTGCAAGTGTTTTACGATAATTATGTTCATATTCTTTCCTTTTTCTGAAATAAATGTTCTGCAAAATATTCTTCCAGAAATAAATATGTTGTGGTTCTTTCTCAAATAAATTAATAAAAATGCAACAGCATCGGTGGAAGGGACTTTCAAATTTCTGACACAAATACACAATAGCTTTTAATTAGGGTTCAAGAGTTATGACTATATCGTTCTGTGCGATTAAGATAGATAACTAAAGATAGTTCCTTTTTATTCGACTACTTCATTTCTAACATCCGACCCTGCCCTGGTTTGTCAACAATAATGTCCGGGCGTGCACAAGTGGATACAGTTCAAATGTAGACTATATATTAGCTTTGTTTGTTTGTGTGCTTGAAGCAGTATCTACTGACGTCATCAGAGTAATTTGAGAGCATCTCAGAGTTGGATTTAAAGATGGTACAAACAAACGCGCTCGATTGCAATATAACCTTAATTTTATTATTTACTATTGTCAGATTGTCACAGCTATTATGAACAGGAAAAGAAAAAATAATTTTTCAAATTAATGAATCTAGACTACAATAAAAATGCATCATATACTAGAATTTATGTACCTACCAATTGAAGTTTTTAAAATATAATGAATATTCTTTACATCAATCACATTGGTATCATTATATTATCTATTTCGTGCATATTTGATGCAGTTATAAATCGGATTACATTTACAAACGACAGTTTACCAACACGGTGTGTAAGTGCGATTAGGTTATGTTTGCACCAAATTGCTCGTAATTGCTCGGACGTCGGACCGCGAGCAGGAAAGAGCAACCTTCTTTGTGATCTTGGATTTTGCTTGCTCTAGACACAAACACGCACAAATCATGCTCTAAAATACAAACAAACGCGTAAAATTCCTCGGATCTGCTTAGATCAGACAAACAAACAAACCTAATATCGAATTGTCTATAATGTGAATAAATGCGATTAAAATTTATACCAGTATAATGCAGTTCAAACCAAAATCACATTATTTTAAAAGTGAACATAAAATGAATTAGGTTAGTTATTGCAATAAATAGCAAAATCTAGCTTAAAATGTGTATCTAACAAATAAATTGATTTAATGTGACCTAGGAATCTCTGCACAATGATAATAGTTCTTCTTATTCATGTACTTTCTTAATTCTTGTCGTGTCATATATATTTGATTCATTCAGAAATCCCAAGAAACTGCGACCATCATTAGCATCACAATTTATCTTGCGAGAGTGACTGGCACTACAACATGACACCCGAGGAAACTAATTTGTGTAGAAACGAATGTAAACAATAACAAACCGCCATATTGTGAAGCTGAAGTTTAGAAATTTGGACCCCTACGACTCGTCCATTGTCCTTACTCGTTGTACTCTCAGTGTACTTAGTCAACAAAAACGC